>JAZGLO010006685.1:322163-626766 GCA_036873155.1 Biomphalaria sudanica
TTTAGTTGAGGAAAAAAAAGGAAGGAATAGGTTAAACTTTAACTGCTGGCATCAGATCTACATTAGCATTTAGTTTAGGTGAAAAAGTTAGCATAGGTTAAACTTTTAGTGCCGGCATAAATTCTAAATTAGCGTTTAGTTTAGGAAAAAAAGTTAGCATAGGTTAAGACTTTAGTTGAGGAAAAAAAAGGAAGGAATAGGTTAAACTTTAACTGCTGGCATCAGATCTACATTAGCATTTAGTTTAGGTGAAAAAGTTAGCATAGGTTAAACTTTTAGTGTCGGCATAAATTCTAAATTAGCGTTTAGTTTAGGAAAAAAAGTTAGCATAGGTTAAACTTTTAGTTCCAGCATCAGATCTAAATTAGCGGTTAGTATAGGAATAAAAGCTAGGCATATGTTTGTTTGTTTGTTTTACATGTTTCGGATGTTCCTTCAGAGTTGAAGATAATTACTTCCTAGTCCAAACCTCCCGCAGGACGACGGGGGATGGGAGCGGGCAGGGTTTGAACCCGGGACCATCGATAAATCTGAACGACAGTCCAGCGTGCAAACCGCACGACCAGGCAGCCATTTATAGTGCCGCCTTCCGATCTAAATTAACGGTTAGTATAGGAAAAAAATGTTAGCATAGGTTAAACTTTTAGTGCGGGCTTCAGATCTAATATAACTGTTAGTCTAGGGAAAAAAGTTAGCATAGGTTAAACCTTTAGTGCCGGCATTAGATCTAAATTAGCATTTAGTTTAGGAAAAATAGTAAGCATATGTTAAACTTTTAGTGCCGGCATTAGATCTAAATTAGCGGTTTGTTTAGGGAAAAAAAGCTAAGCATAGGTTAAACTTATAGAGCCAGCATCAGATCTAAATAAGCGTTTAGTTGAGGAAAAAAAAGGAAGGAATAGGTTAAACTTTAACTGCTGGCATCAGATCTACATTAGCATTTAGTTTAGGTGAAAAAGTTAGCATAGGTTAAACTTTTAGTGCCGGCATAAATTCTAAATTAGCGTTTAGTTTAGGAAAAAAAGTTAGCATAGGTTAAGACTTTAAAAAGAGCGAGGACAAATATGGCCGACAAAATAGCTCAGAAAAATATATTTCAGACATTTTGAAAGAAATACTTTAAATATCGAAAATTTTGGATAGAGAATCTTATTTTTGTTTTATTGTAATCATTATTTTTCAGTCATTTTGCAGGAAACACTTTACATATCTTAAAACATAAATATGCAAACATTTAAAAAAACTTATCATAAACTAAAATAAATAATTTCAAAATATAACATTTTTTTACATTCCAAAACTTTACTTTGAAACTAGTCAACTTGATTTATATATACACACACACACAAACTTTTACAAAGTTTAATTGTAGGAAAAGTCACTTAGAAATTCCATCACTGCTTGAACGGGGGTCATCGCATTTCAAAATCCTATTTTTAGCAAGTTATGTATTTTAAACATTGGTGAAAAAGGGGAATGATATAAAATTTAAAAAAAAGATGGAGACATCAACAAAAATGCTGCCCAGCACAACCCGGTACTTGTATACACATCATATATAAGTCCGCGCTATTTTGTCTTGTGCTATTTTGTTATCGGATTTCGCAGACATATGTCTGTATGTCTGTTGAAGATATAAAAGTGTCTAGACCTCTAGAAAAATTTAACTCTCTCTCTCCTAATTAACGATACGATCTCATTAAATAAAATTACTTTCTGGTTTTATAAACTTTAATTTGTGATATTAAAAGAGCATGCATTCTCTTTAAATTCTATTCCTAAAATTTTCTGATTAGAAACAAAAATGAATTTATTTATTACAAGGTACAAATGAACAATTCTGTCAGAACGAGGGAAAAAAACTTACGGAGATAAAGAGTTAAGGTCTTTATTATCAGAACATCAGTCAGTCTTTAGCACAGCTTCTTCTCTTTCCGTAGACTTGGGTTAAACTCCGCTGTATCTTGTAAGATAAGATAATGTCAACATCCCTTCTAGGTCTAGTCTTAGAGCACGAGCCAGAACAATACTTTGAACAATCTATATATAGATTAGATGGGAATTTAAGATAATTGTTTTTTTAATTCATACCGGTAAATCCTATGAACTACTTGGAGGTTCGCGCGCGACGCCTTTAAGTCAGACAACTACTACAGATGACTAGGGGGGAAGGGGAACACGATGCAACCACACCTACAGATTATATCTAAAACATCATAACAAATAAAACGTACAATGACAACACACCAGTATCCAGCTACAGACAGCGCATCACCTGCTCGCAGTACACTACATTAACATTAGGTACCAGCTTTCTTTACGAAACCAACGCAATTTGCAGGACATCATTAGGCCCCACTAAAACCTTCATCAATCGTTAGATTCATCAAATCATTAATTAAATAGCTAGGTAGATTTTAGGGTCAGATAGGTCATTTCATCAATTCATTAGGTTCATGACATTAGGCATACATTAGCTCCTTTCTACTTACAAAACTTGCATGCGCACATGAAAATTTTCAGCTTTAGGTTAGGCTTAGTGTAGGAAAATAAGTTAGCATAATTTAAACTTTTAGTTCCAGCATTAGATCTAAATTAGCTGTTAGTATAGGAAAAAAAGCTAGGCATATGTTAAATTTATAGTGCCGCCTTCCGATCTAAATTAGCGGTTAGTATAGGGAAAAAGCTAGGCATAGGTGAAATTTATAGTCCGGCATTAGATCTAAATTTGCATTAGGTTTAGGTAAAAAAGTTAGCATAGGTTAAAATTTTAGTGCTGGCATCAGATCTAAATTAACTGTTAGAGTAGGAAAACAAATTAGCATAGGTTAAACTTATAGAGCCAGCATCAGATCTAAATAAGCGTTTAGTTGAGGAAAAAAAAGGAAGGAATAGGTTAAACTTTAACTGCTGGCATCAGATCTACATTAGCATTTAGTTTAGGTGAAAAAGTTAGCATAGGTTAAACTTTTAGTGCCGGCATAAATTCTAAATTAGCGTTTAGTTTAGGAAAAAAAGTTAGCATAGGTTAAGACTTTAGTTGAGGAAAAAAAAGGAAGGAATAGGTTAACTTTAACTGCTGGCATCAGATCTACATTAGCATTTAGTTTAGGTGAAAAAGTTAGCATAGGTTAAACTTTTAGTGTCGGCATAAATTCTAAATTAGCGTTTAGTTTAGGAAAAAAAGTTAGCATAGGTTAAACTTTTAGTTCCAGCATCAGATCTAAATTAGCGGTTAGTATAGGAATAAAAGCTAGGCATATGTTTGTTTGTTTGTTTTACATGTTTCGGATGTTCCTTCAGAGTTGAAGATAATTACTTCCTAGTCCAAACCTCCCGCAGGACGACGGGGATGGGAGCGGGCAGGGTTTGAACCCGGGACCATCGATAAATCTGAACGACAGTCCAGCGTGCAAACCGCACGACCAGGCAGCCATTTATAGTGCCGCCTTCCGATCTAAATTAACGGTTAGTATAGGAAAAAAATGTTAGCATAGGTTAAACTTTTAGTGCGGGCTTCAGATCTAATATAACTGTTAGTCTAGGGAAAAAAGTTAGCATAGGTTAAACCTTTAGTGCCGGCATTAGATCTAAATTAGCATTTAGTTTAGGAAAAATAGTAAGCATATGTTAAACTTTTAGTGCCGGCATTAGATCTAAATTAGCGGTTTGTTTAGGGAAAAAAAGCTAAGCATAGGTTAAACTTATAGAGCCAGCATCAGATCTAAATAAGCGTTTAGTTGAGGAAAAAAAAGGAAGGAATAGGTTAAACTTTAACTGCTGGCATCAGATCTACATTAGCATTTAGTTTAGGTGAAAAAGTTAGCATAGGTTAATTTTTTAGTGCCGGCATAAATTCTAAATTAGCGTTTAGTTTAGGAAAAAAAGTTAGCATAGGTTAAGACTTTAAAAAGAGCGAGGACAAATATGGCCGACAAAATAGCTCAGAAAAATATATTTCAGACATTTTGAAAGAAATACTTTAAATATCGAAATTTTGGATAGAGCCAATCTTATTTTTGTTTTATTGTAATCATTATTTTTTTAGTCATTTTGCAGGAAACACTTTACATATCTTAAAACATAAATATGCAAACATTTAAAAAAACTTATCATAAACTAAATTAAATAATTTCAAAATATAACATTTTTTTTACATTCCAAAACTTTACTTTGAAACTAGTCAACTTGATTTATATATACACACACACACAAACTTTTACAAAGTTTAATTGTAGGAAAAGTCACTTAGAAATTCCATCACTGCTTGAACGGGGGTCATCGCATTTCAAAATCCTATTTTAGCAAGTTATGTATTTTAAACATTGGTGAAAAAGGGGAATGATATAAAATTTAAAAAAAAGATGGAGACATCAACAAAAATGCTGCCCAGCACAACCCGGTACTTGTATACACATCATATATAAGTCCGCGCTATTTTGTCTTGTGCTATTTTGTTATCGGATTTCGCAGACATATGTCTGTATGTCTGTTGAAGATATAAAAGTGTCTAGACCTCTAGAAAAATTTAACTCTCTCTCTCTCCTAATTAACGATACGATCTTATTAAATAAAGTTACTTTCTGGTTTTATAAACTTTAATTTGTGATATTAAAAGAGCATGCATTCTCTTTAAATTCTATTCCTAAAATTTTCTGATTAGAAACAAAAATGAATTTATTTATTACAAGGTACAAATGAACAATTCTGTCAGAACGAGGGAAAAAACTTACGGAGATAAAGAGTTAAGGTCTTTATTATCAGAACATCAGTCAGTCTTTAGCACAGCTTCTCTTCTTTCCGTAGACTTGGGTTAAACTCCGCTGTATCTTGTAAGATAAGATAATGTCAACATCCCTTCTAGGTCTAGTCTTAGAGCACGAGCCAGAACAATACTTTGAACAATCTATATATAGATTAGATGGGAATTTAAGATAATTGTTTTTTTAATTCATACCGGTAAATCCTATGAACTACTTGGAGGTTCGCGCGCGACGCCTTTAAGTCAGACAACTACTACAGATGACTAGGGGGGAAGGGGAACACGATGCAACCACACCTACAGATTATATCTAAAACATCATAACAAATAAAACGTACAATGACAACACACCAGTATCCAGCTACAGACAGCGCATCACCTGCTCGCAGTACACTACATTAACATTAGGTACCAGCTTTCTTTACGAAACCAACGCAATTTGCAGGACATCATTAGGCCCCACTAAAACCTTCATCAATCGTTAGATTCATCAAATCATTAATTAAATAGCTAGGTAGATTTTAGGGTCAGATAGGTCATTTCATCAATTCATTAGGTTCATGACATTAGGCATACATTAGCTCCTTTCTACTTACAAAACTTGCATGCGCACATGAAAATTTTCAGCTTTAGGTTAGGCTTAGTGTAGGAAAATAAGTTAGCATAATTTAAACTTTTAGTTCCAGCATTAGATCTAAATTAGCTGTTAGTATAGGAAAAAAAAGCTAGGCATATGTTAAATTTATAGTGCCGCCTTCCGATCTAAATTAGCGGTTAGTATAGGGAAAAAGCTAGGCATAGGTGAAATTTATAGTCCGGCATTAGATCTAAATTTGCATTAGGTTTAGGTAAAAAAGTTAGCATAGGTTAAAATTTTAGTGCTGGCATCAGATCTAAATTAACTGTTAGAGTAGGAAAACAAATTAGCATAGGTTAAACTTATAGAGCCAGCATCAGATCTAAATAAGCGTTTAGTTGAGGAAAAAAAAGGAAGGAATAGGTTAAACTTTAACTGCTGGCATCAGATCTACATTAGCATTTAGTTTAGGTGAAAAAGTTAGCATAGGTTAAACTTTTAGTGCCGGCATAAATTCTAAATTAGCGTTTAGTTTAGGAAAAAAAGTTAGCATAGGTTAAGACTTTAGTTGAGGAAAAAAAAGGAAGGAATAGGTTAAACTTTAACTGCTGGCATCAGATCTACATTAGCATTTAGTTTAGGTGAAAAAGTTAGCATAGGTTAAACTTTTAGTGTCGGCATAAATTCTAAATTAGCGTTTAGTTTAGGAAAAAAAGTTAGCATAGGTTAAACTTTTAGTTCCAGCATCAGATCTAAATTAGCGGTTAGTATAGGAATAAAAGCTAGGCATATGTTTGTTTGTTTGTTTTACATGTTTCGGATGTTCCTTCAGAGTTGAAGATAATTACTTCCTAGTCCAAACCTCCCGCAGGACGACGGGGGATGGGAGCGGGCAGGGTTTGAACCCGGGACCATCGATAAATCTGAACGACAGTCCAGCGTGCAAACCGCACGACCAGGCAGCCATTTATAGTGCCGCCTTCTGATCTAAATTAACGGTTAGTATAGGAAAAAAATGTTAGCATAGGTTAAACTTTTAGTGCGGGCTTCAGATCTAATATAACTGTTAGTCTAGGGAAAAAAGTTAGCATAGGTTAAACCTTTAGTGCCGGCATTAGATCTAAATTAGCATTTAGTTTAGGAAAAATAGTAAGCATATGTTAAACTTTTAGTGCCGGCATTAGATCTAAATTAGCGGTTTGTTTAGGGAAAAAAAGCTAAGCATAGGTTAAACTTATAGAGCCAGCATCAGATCTAAATAAGCGTTTAGTTGAGGAAAAAAAAGGAAGGAATAGGTTAAACTTTAACTGCTGGCATCAGATCTACATTAGCATTTAGTTTAGGTGAAAAAGTTAGCATAGGTTAAACTTTTAGTGCCGGCATAAATTCTAAATTAGCGTTTAGTTTAGGAAAAAAAAGTTAGCATAGGTTAAGACTTAAAAAGAGCGAGGACAAATATGGCCGACAAAATAGCTCAGAAAAATATATTTCAGACATTTGAAAGAAATACTTTAAATATCGAAAATTTTGGATAGAGCCAATCTTATTTTTTGTTTTATTGTAATCATTATTTTTTTGGTCATTTTGCAGGAAACACTTTACATATCTTAAAACATAAATATGCAAACATTTAAAAAAACTTATCATAAACTAAATTAAATAATTTCAAAATATAACATTTTTTTTACATTCCAAAACTTTACTTTGAAACTAGTCAACTTGATTTATATATACACACACACACAAACTTTTACAAAGTTTAATTGTAGGAAAAGTCACTTAGAAATTCCATCACTGCTTGAACGGGGGTCATCGCATTTCAAAATCCTATTTTTAGCAAGTTATGTATTTTAAACATTGGTGAAAAAGGGGAATGATATAAAATTTAAAAAAAAGATGGAGACATCAACAAAAATGCTGCCCAGCACAACCCGGTACTTGTATACACATCATATATAAGTCCGCGCTATTTTGTCTTGTGCTATTTTGTTATCGGATTTCGCAGACATATGTCTGTATGTCTGTTGAAGATATAAAAGTGTCTAGACCTCTAGAAAAATTTAACTCTCTCTCTCCTAATTAACGATACGATCTCATTAAATAAAGTTACTTTCTGGTTTTATAAACTTTAATTTGTGATATTAAAAGAGCATGCATTCTCTTTAAATTCTATTCCTAAAATTTTCTGATTAGAAACAAAAATGAATTTATTTATTACAAGGTACAAATGAACAATTCTGTCAGAACGAGGGAAAAAACTTACGGAGATAAAGAGTTAAGGTCTTTATTATCAGAACATCAGTCAGTCTTTAGCACAGCTTCTCTTCTTTCCGTAGACTTGGGTTAAACTCCGCTGTATCTTGTAAGATAAGATAATGTCAACATCCCTTCTAGGTCTAGTCTTAGAGCACGAGCCAGAACAATACTTTGAACAATCTATATATAGATTAGATGGGAATTTAAGATAATTGTTTTTTTAATTCATACCGGTAAATCCTATGAACTACTTGGAGGTTCGCGCGCGACGCCTTTAAGTCAGACAACTACTACAGATGACTAGGGGGGAAGGGGAACACGATGCAACCACACCTACAGATTATATCTAAAACATCATAACAAATAAAACGTACAATGACAACACACCAGTATCCAGCTACAGACAGCGCATCACCTGCTCGCAGTACACTACATTAACATTAGGTACCAGCTTTCTTTACGAAACCAACGCAATTTGCAGGACATCATTAGGCCCCACTAAAACCTTCATCAATCGTTAGATTCATCAAATCATTAATTAAATAGCTAGGTAGATTTTAGGGTCAGATAGGTCATTTCATCAATTCATTAGGTTCATGACATTAGGCATACATTAGCTCCTTTCTACTTACAAAACTTGCATGCGCACATGAAAATTTTCAGCTTTAGGTTAGGCTTAGTGTAGGAAAATAAGTTAGCATAATTTAAACTTTTAGTTCCAGCATTAGATCTAAATTAGCTGTTAGTATAGGAAAAAAAGCTAGGCATATGTTAAATTTATAGTGCCGCCTTCCGATCTAAATTAGCGGTTAGTATAGGGAAAAAGCTAGGCATAGGTGAAATTTATAGTCCGGCATTAGATCTAAATTTGCATTAGGTTTAGGTAAAAAAGTTAGCATAGGTTAAAATTTTAGTGCTGGCATCAGATCTAAATTAACTGTTAGAGTAGGAAAACAAATTAGCATAGGTTAAACTTATAGAGCCAGCATCAGATCTAAATAAGCGTTTAGTTGAGGAAAAAAAAGGAAGGAATAGGTTAAACTTTAACTGCTGGCATCAGATCTACATTAGCATTTAGTTTAGGTGAAAAAGTTAGCATAGGTTAAACTTTTAGTGCCGGCATAAATTCTAAATTAGCGTTTAGTTTAGGAAAAAAAGTTAGCATAGGTTAAGACTTTAGTTGAGGAAAAAAAAGGAAGGAATAGGTTAAACTTTAACTGCTGGCATCAGATCTACATTAGCATTTAGTTTAGGTGAAAAAGTTAGCATAGGTTAAACTTTTAGTGTCGGCATAAATTCTAAATTAGCGTTTAGTTTAGGAAAAAAAGTTAGCATAGGTTAAACTTTTAGTTCCAGCATCAGATCTAAATTAGCGGTTAGTATAGGAATAAAAGCTAGGCATATGTTTGTTTGTTTGTTTTACATGTTTCGGATGTTCCTTCAGAGTTGAAGATAATTACTTCCTAGTCCAAACCTCCCGCAGGACGACGGGGGATGGGAGCGGGCAGGGTTTGAACCCGGGACCATCGATAAATCTGAACGACAGTCCAGCGTGCAAACCGCACGACCAGGCAGCCATTTATAGTGCCGCCTTCCGATCTAAATTAACGGTTAGTATAGGAAAAAAAATGTTAGCATAGGTTAAACTTTTAGTGCGGGCTTCAGATCTAATATAACTGTTAGTCTAGGGAAAAAAGTTAGCATAGGTTAAACCTTTAGTGCCGGCATTAGATCTAAATTAGCATTTAGTTTAGGAAAAATAGTAAGCATATGTTAAACTTTTAGTGCCGGCATTAGATCTAAATTAGCGGTTTGTTTAGGGAAAAAAAGCTAAGCATAGGTTAAACTTATAGAGCCAGCATCAGATCTAAATAAGCGTTTAGTTGAGGAAAAAAAAGGAAGGAATAGGTTAAACTTTAACTGCTGGCATCAGATCTACATTAGCATTTAGTTTAGGTGAAAAAGTTAGCATAGGTTAAACTTTTAGTGCCGGCATAAATTCTAAATTAGCGTTTAGTTTAGGAAAAAAAGTTAGCATAGGTTAAGACTTTAAAAAGAGCGAGGACAAATATGGCCGACAAAATAGCTCAGAAAAATATATTCAGACATTTTGAAAGAAATACTTTAAATATCGAAAATTTTGGATAGAGCCAATCTTATTTTTGTTTTATTGTAATCATTATTTTTTTGGTCATTTTGCAGGAAACACTTTACATATCTTAAAACATAAATATGCAAACATTTAAAAAAACTTATCATAAACTAAATTAAATAATTTCAAAATATAACATTTTTTTTACATTCCAAAACTTTACTTTGAAACTAGTCAACTTGATTTATATATACACACACACACCAAACTTTTACAAAGTTTAATTGTAGGAAAAGTCACTTAGAAATTCCATCACTGCTTGAACGGGGGTCATCGCATTTCAAAATCCTATTTTTAGCAAGTTATGTATTTTAAACATTGGTGAAAAAGGGGAATGATATAAAATTTAAAAAAAAGATGGAGACATCAACAAAAATGCTGCCCAGCACAACCCGGTACTTGTATACACATCATATATAAGTCCGCGCTATTTTGTCTTGTGCTATTTTGTTATCGGATTTCGCAGACATATGTCTGTATGTCTGTTGAAGATATAAAAGTGTCTAGACCTCTAGAAAAATTTAACTCTCTCTCTCCTAATTAACGATACGATCTCATTAAATAAAATTACTTTCTGGTTTTATAAACTTTAATTTGTGATATTAAAAGAGCATGCATTCTCTTTAAATTCTATTCCTAAAATTTTCTGATTAGAAACAAAAATGAATTTATTTATTACAAGGTACAAATGAACAATTCTGTCAGAACGAGGGAAAAAACTTACGGAGATAAAGAGTTAAGGTCTTTATTATCAGAACATCAGTCAGTCTTTAGCACAGCTTCTTCTCTTTCCGTAGACTTGGGTTAAACTCCGCTGTATCTTGTAAGATAAGATAATGTCAACATCCCTTCTAGGTCTAGTCTTAGAGCACGAGCCAGAACAATACTTTGAAACAATCTATATATAGATTAGATGGGAATTTAAGATAATTGTTTTTTTAATTCATACCGGTAAATCCTATGAACTACTTGGAGGTTCGCGCGCGACGCCTTTAAGTCAGACAACTACTACAGATGACTAGGGGGGAAGGGAACACGATGCAACCACACCTACAGATTATATCTAAAACATCATAACAAATAAAACGTACAATGACAACACACCAGTATCCAGCTACAGACAGCGCATCACCTGCTCGCAGTACACTACATTAACATTAGGTACCAGCTTTCTTTACGAAACCAACGCAATTTGCAGGACATCATTAGGCCCCACTAAAACCTTCATCAATCGTTAGATTCATCAAATCATTAATTAAATAGCTAGGTAGATTTTAGGGTCAGATAGGTCATTTCATCAATTCATTAGGTTCATGACATTAGGCATACATTAGCTCCTTTCTACTTACAAAACTTGCATGCGCACATGAAAATTTTCAGCTTTAGGTTAGGCTTAGTGTAGGAAAATAAGTTAGCATAATTTAAACTTTTAGTTCCAGCATTAGATCTAAATTAGCTGTTAGTATAGGAAAAAAAGCTAGGCATATGTTAAATTTATAGTGCCGCCTTCCGATCTAAATTAGCGGTTAGTATAGGGAAAAAGCTAGGCATAGGTGAAATTTATAGTCCGGCATTAGATCTAAATTTGCATTAGGTTTAGGTAAAAAAGTTAGCATAGGTTAAAATTTTAGTGCTGGCATCAGATCTAAATTAACTGTTAGAGTAGGAAAACAAATTAGCATAGGTTAAACTTATAGAGCCAGCATCAGATCTAAATAAGCGTTTAGTTGAGGAAAAAAAGGAAGGGAATAGGTTAAACTTTAACTGCTGGCATCAGATCTACATTAGCATTTAGTTTAGGTGAAAAAGTTAGCATAGGTTAAACTTTTAGTGTCGGCATAAATTCTAAATTAGCGTTTAGTTTAGGAAAAAAAGTTAGCATAGGTTAAACTTTTAGTTCCAGCATCAGATCTAAATTAGCGGTTAGTATAGGAATAAAAGCTAGGCATATGTTTGTTTGTTTGTTTTACATGTTTCGGATGTTCCTTCAGAGTTGAAGATAATTACTTCCTAGTCCAAACCTCCCGCAGGACGACGGGGGATGGGAGCGGGCAGGGTTTGAACCCGGACCATCGATAAATCTGAACGACAGTCCAGCGTGCAAACCGCACGACCAGGCAGCCATTTATAGTGCCGCCTTCCGATCTAAATTAACGGTTAGTATAGGAAAAAAATGTTAGCATAGGTTAAACTTTTAGTGCGGGCTTCAGATCTAATATAACTGTTAGTCTAGGGAAAAAAGTTAGCATAGGTTAAACCTTTAGTGCCGGCATTAGATCTAAATTAGCATTTAGTTTAGGAAAAATAGTAAGCATATGTTAAACTTTTAGTGCCGGCATTAGATCTAAATTAGCGGTTTGTTTAGGGAAAAAAAGCTAAGCATAGGTTAAACTTATAGAGCCAGCATCAGATCTAAATAAGCGTTTAGTTGAGGAAAAAAAAGGAAGGGGAATAGGTTAAACTTTAACTGCTGGCATCAGATCTACATTAGCATTTAGTTTAGGTGAAAAAGTTAGCATAGGTTAATTTTTTTAGTGCCGGCATAAATTCTAAATTAGCGTTTAGTTTAGGAAAAAAGTTAGCATAGGTTAAGACTTTAAAAAGAGCGAGGACAAATATGGCCGACAAAATAGCTCAGAAAAATATATTTCAGACATTTTGAAAGAAATACTTTAAATATCGAAAATTTTGGATAGAGCCAATCTTATTTTTGTTTATTGTAATCATTATTTTTTTAGTCATTTTGCAGGAAACACTTTACATATCTTAAAACATAAATATGCAAACATTTAAAAAAACTTATCATAAACTAAATTAAATAATTTCAAAATATAACATTTTTTTACATTCCAAAACTTTACTTTGAAACTAGTCAACTTGATTTATATATACACACACACACAAACTTTTACAAAGTTTAATTGTAGGAAAAGTCACTTAGAAATTCCATCACTGCTTGAACGGGGGTCATCGCATTTCAAAATCCTATTTTTAGCAAGTTATGTATTTTAAACATTGGTGAAAAAGGGGAATGATATAAAATTTAAAAAAAAGATGGAGACATCAACAAAAATGCTGCCCAGCACAACCCGGTACTTGTATACACATCATATATAAGTCCGCGCTATTTTGTCTTGTGCTATTTTGTTATCGGATTTCGCAGACATATGTCTGTATGTCTGTTGAAGATATAAAAGTGTCTAGACCTCTAGAAAAATTTAACTCTCTCTCTCCTAATTAACGATACGATCTCATTAAATAAAATTACTTTCTGGTTTTATAAACTTTAATTTGTGATATTAAAAGAGCATGCATTCTCTTTAAATTCTATTCCTAAAATTTTCTGATTAGAAACAAAAATGAATTTATTTATTACAAGGTACAAATGAACAATTCTGTCAGAACGAGGGAAAAAACTTACGGAGATAAGAGTTAAGGTCTTTATTATCAGAACATCAGTCAGTCTTTAGCACAGCTTCTTCTCTTTCCGTAGACTTGGGTTAAACTCCGCTGTATCTTGTAAGATAAGATAATGTCAACATCCCTTCTAGGTCTAGTCTTAGAGCACGAGCCAGAACAATACTTTGAACAATCTATATATAGATTAGATGGGAATTTAAGATAATTGTTTTTTTAATTCATACCGGTAAATCCTATGAACTACTTGGAGGTTCGCGCGCGACGCCTTTAAGTCAGACAACTACTACAGATGACTAGGGGGGAAGGGGAACACGATGCAACCACACCTACAGATTATATCTAAAACATCATAACAAATAAAACGTACAATGACAACACACCAGTATCCAGCTACAGACAGCGCATCACCTGCTCGCAGTACACTACATTAACATTAGGTACCAGCTTTCTTTACGAAACCAACGCAATTTGCAGGACATCATTAGGCCCCACTAAAACCTTCATCAATCGTTAGATTCATCAAATCATTAATTAAATAGCTAGGTAGATTTTAGGGTCAGATAGGTCATTTCATCAATTCATTAGGTTCATGACATTAGGCATACATTAGCTCCTTTCTACTTACAAAACTTGCATGCGCACATGAAAATTTTCAGCTTTAGGTTAGGCTTAGTGTAGGAAAATAAGTTAGCATAATTTAAACTTTTAGTTCCAGCATTAGATCTAAATTAGCTGTTAGTATAGGAAAAAAAGCTAGGCATATGTTAAATTTATAGTGCCGCCTTCCGATCTAAATTAGCGGTTAGTATAGGGAAAAAGCTAGGCATAGGTGAAATTTATAGTCCGGCATTAGATCTAAATTTGCATTAGGTTTAGGTAAAAAAGTTAGCATAGGTTAAAATTTTAGTGCTGGCATCAGATCTAAATTAACTGTTAGAGTAGGAAAACAAATTAGCATAGGTTAAACTTATAGAGCCAGCATCAGATCTAAATAAGCGTTTAGTTGAGGAAAAAAAAGGAAGGAATAGGTTAAACTTTAACTGCTGGCATCAGATCTACATTAGCATTTAGTTTAGGTGAAAAAGTTAGCATAGGTTAAACTTTTAGTGCCGGCATAAATTCTAAATTAGCGTTTAGTTTAGGAAAAAAAGTTAGCATAGGTTAAGACTTTAGTTGAGGAAAAAAAAGGAAGGAATAGGTTAAACTTTAACTGCTGGCATCAGATCTACATTAGCATTTAGTTTAGGTGAAAAAGTTAGCATAGGTTAAACTTTTAGTGTCGGCATAAATTCTAAATTAGCGTTTAGTTTAGGAAAAAAAGTTAGCATAGGTTAAACTTTTAGTTCCAGCATCAGATCTAAATTAGCGGTTAGTATAGGAATAAAAGCTAGGCATATGTTTGTTTGTTTGTTTTACATGTTTCGGATGTTCCTTCAGAGTTGAAGATAATTACTTCCTAGTCCAAACCTCCCGCAGGACGACGGGGGATGGGAGCGGGCAGGGGTTTGAACCCGGGACCATCGATAAATCTGAACGACAGTCCAGCGTGCAAACCGCACGACCAGGCAGCCATTTATAGTGCCGCCTTCCGATCTAAATTAACGGTTAGTATAGGAAAAAAATGTTAGCATAGGTTAAACTTTTAGTGCGGGCTTCAGATCTAATATAACTGTTAGTCTAGGGAAAAAAGTTAGCATAGGTTAAACCTTTAGTGCCGGCATTAGATCTAAATTAGCATTTAGTTTAGGAAAAATAGTAAGCATATGTTAAACTTTTAGTGCCGGCATTAGATCTAAATTAGCGGTTTGTTTAGGGAAAAAAAGCTAAGCATAGGTTAAACTTATAGAGCCAGCATCAGATCTAAATAAGCGTTTAGTTGAGGAAAAAAAAGGAAGGAATAGGTTAAACTTTAACTGCTGGCATCAGATCTACATTAGCATTTAGTTTAGGTGAAAAAGTTAGCATAGGTTAATTTTTTAGTGCCGGCATAAATTCTAAATTAGCGTTTAGTTTAGGAAAAAAAGTTAGCATAGGTTAAGACTTTAAAAAGAGCGAGGACAAATATGGCCGACAAAATAGCTCAGAAAAATATATTTCAGACATTTTGAAAGAAATACTTTAAATATCGAAAATTTTGGATAGAGCCAATCTTATTTTTGTTTTATTGTAATCATTATTTTTTTAGTCATTTTGCAGGAAACACTTTACATATCTTAAAACATAAATATGCAAACATTTAAAAAAACTTATCATAAACTAAATTAAATAATTTCAAAATATAACATTTTTTTTACATTCCAAAACTTTACTTTGAAACTAGTCAACTTGATTTATATATACACACACACACAAACTTTTACAAAGTTTAATTGTAGGAAAAGTCACTTAGAAATTCCATCACTGCTTGAACGGGGGTCATCGCATTTCAAAATCCTATTTTTAGCAAGTTATGTATTTTAAACATTGGTGAAAAAGGGGAATGATATAAAATTTAAAAAAAAGATGGAGACATCAACAAAAATGCTGCCCAGCACAACCCGGTACTTGTATACACATCATATATAAGTCCGCGCTATTTTGTCTTGTGCTATTTTGTTATCGGATTTCGCAGACATATGTCTGTATGTCTGTTGAAGATATAAAAGTGTCTAGACCTCTAGAAAAAATTTAACTCTCTCTCTCTCCTAATTAACGATACGATCTTATTAAATAAAGTTACTTTCTGGTTTTATAAACTTTAATTTGTGATATTAAAAGAGCATGCATTCTCTTTAAATTCTATTCCTAAAATTTTCTGATTAGAAACAAAAATGAATTTATTTATTACAAGGTACAAATGAACAATTCTGTCAGAACGAGGGAAAAAACTTACGGAGATAAAGAGTTAAGGTCTTTATTATCAGAACATCAGTCAGTCTTTAGCACAGCTTCTCTTCTTTCCGTAGACTTGGGTTAAACTCCGCTGTATCTTGTAAGATAAGATAATGTCAACATCCCTTCTAGGTCTAGTCTTAGAGCACGAGCCAGAACAATACTTTGAACAATCTATATATAGATTAGATGGGAATTTAAGATAATTGTTTTTTTAATTCATACCGGTAAATCCTATGAACTACTTGGAGGTTCGCGCGCGACGCCTTTAAGTCAGACAACTACTACAGATGACTAGGGGGGAAGGGGAACACGATGCAACCACACCTACAGATTATATCTAAAACATCATAACAAATAAAACGTACAATGACAACACACCAGTATCCAGCTACAGACAGCGCATCACCTGCTCGCAGTACACTACATTAACATTAGGTACCAGCTTTCTTTACGAAACCAACGCAATTTGCAGGACATCATTAGGCCCCACTAAAACCTTCATCAATCGTTAGATTCATCAAATCATTAATTAAATAGCTAGGTAGATTTTAGGGTCAGATAGGTCATTTCATCAATTCATTAGGTTCATGACATTAGGCATACATTAGCTCCTTTCTACTTACAAAAACTTGCATGCGCACATGAAAATTTTCAGCTTTAGGTTAGGCTTAGTGTAGGAAAATAAGTTAGCATAATTTAAACTTTTAGTTCCAGCATTAGATCTAAATTAGCTGTTAGTATAGGAAAAAAAGCTAGGCATATGTTAAATTTATAGTGCCGCCTTCCGATCTAAATTAGCGGTTAGTATAGGGAAAAAGCTAGGCATAGGTGAAATTTATAGTCCGGCATTAGATCTAAATTTGCATTAGGTTTAGGTAAAAAAGTTAGCATAGGTTAAAATTTTAGTGCTGGCATCAGATCTAAATTAACTGTTAGAGTAGGAAAACAAATTAGCATAGGTTAAACTTATAGAGCCAGCATCAGATCTAAATAAGCGTTTAGTTGAGGAAAAAAAAGGAAGG
The DNA here is from genome assembly GCA_036873155.1 of Biomphalaria sudanica. Taxonomy (NCBI): domain Eukaryota; kingdom Metazoa; phylum Mollusca; class Gastropoda; family Planorbidae; genus Biomphalaria; species Biomphalaria sudanica. The sequence continues at coordinate 339,227 of JAZGLO010006685.1, forward strand.
AATAGGTTAAACTTTAACTGCTGGCATCAGATCTACATTAGCATTTAGTTTAGGTGAAAAAGTTAGCATAGGTTAAACTTTTAGTGCCGGCATAAATTCTAAATTAGCGTTTAGTTTAGGAAAAAAAGTTAGCATAGGTTAAGACTTTAGTTGAGGAAAAAAAAGGAAGGAATAGGTTAAACTTTAACTGCTGGCATCAGATCTACATTAGCATTTAGTTTAGGTGAAAAAGTTAGCATAGGTTAAACTTTTAGTGTCGGCATTAATTCTAAATTAGCGTTTAGTTTAGGAAAAAAAGTTAGCATAGGTTAAACTTTTAGTTCCAGCATCAGATCTAAATTAGCGGTTAGTATAGGAATAAAAGCTAGGCATATGTTTGTTTGTTTGTTTTACATGTTTCGGATGTTCCTTCAGAGTTGAAGATAATTACTTCCTAGTCCAAACCTCCCGCAGGACGACGGGGGATGGGAGCGGGCAGGGTTTGAACCCGGGACCATCGATAAATCTGAACGACAGTCCAGCGTGCAAACCGCACGACCAGGCAGCCATTTATAGTGCCGCCTTCCGATCTAAATTAACGGTTAGTATAGGAAAAAAATGTTAGCATAGGTTAAACTTTTAGTGCGGGCTTCAGATCTAATATAACTGTTAGTCTAGGGAAAAAAGTTAGCATAGGTTAAACCTTTAGTGCCGGCATTAGATCTAAATTAGCATTTAGTTTAGGAAAAATAGTAAGCATATGTTAAACTTTTAGTGCCGGCATTAGATCTAAATTAGCGGTTTGTTTAGGGAAAAAAAGCTAAGCATAGGTTAAACTTATAGAGCCAGCATCAGATCTAAATAAGCGTTTAGTTGAGGAAAAAAAAGGAAGGAATAGGTTAAACTTTAACTGCTGGCATCAGATCTACATTAGCATTTAGTTTAGGTGAAAAAGTTAGCATAGGTTAAACTTTTAGTGCCGGCATAAATTCTAAATTAGCGTTTAGTTTAGGAAAAAAAGTTAGCATAGGTTAAGACTTTAAAAAGAGCGAGGACAAATATGGCCGACAAAATAGCTCAGAAAAATATATTTCAGACATTTTGAAAGAAATACTTTAAATATCGAAAATTTTGGATAGAGCCAATCTTATTTTTGTTTTATTGTAATCATTATTTTTTTAGTCATTTTGCAGGAAACACTTTACATATCTTAAAACATAAATATGCAAACATTTAAAAAACTTATCATAAACTAAATTAAATAATTTCAAAATATAACATTTTTTTTACATTCCAAAACTTTACTTTGAAACTAGTCAACTTGATTTATATATACACACACACACAAACTTTTACAAAGTTTAATTGTAGGAAAAGTCACTTAGAAATTCCATCACTGCTTGAACGGGGGTCATCGCATTTCAAAATCCTATTTTTAGCAAGTTATGTATTTTAAACATTGGTGAAAAAGGGGAATGATATAAAATTTAAAAAAAAGATGGAGACATCAACAAAAATGCTGCCCAGCACAACCCGGTACTTGTATACACATCATATATAAGTCCGCGCTATTTTGTCTTGTGCTATTTTGTTATCGGATTTCGCAGACATATGTCTGTATGTCTGTTGAAGATATAAAAGTGTCTAGACCTCTAGAAAAATTTAACTCTCTCTCTCCTAATTAACGATACGATCTCATTAAATAAAGTTACTTTCTGGTTTTATAAACTTTAATTTGTGATATTAAAAGAGCATGCATTCTCTTTAAATTCTATTCCTAAAATTTTCTGATTAGAAACAAAAATGAATTTATTTATTACAAGGTACAAATGAACAATTCTGTCAGAACGAGGGAAAAAACTTACGGAGATAAAGAGTTAAGGTCTTTATTATCAGAACATCAGTCAGTCTTTAGCACAGCTTCTCTTCTTTCCGTAGACTTGGGTTAAACTCCGCTGTATCTTGTAAGATAAGATAATGTCAACATCCCTTCTAGGTCTAGTCTTAGAGCACGAGCCAGAACAATACTTTGAACAATCTATATATAGATTAGATGGGAATTTAAGATAATTGTTTTTTTAATTCATACCGGTAAATCCTATGAACTACTTGGAGGTTCGCGCGCGACGCCTTTAAGTCAGACAACTACTACAGATGACTAGGGGGAAGGGGAACACGATGCAACCACACCTACAGATTATATCTAAAACATCATAACAAATAAAACGTACAATGACAACACACCAGTATCCAGCTACAGACAGCGCATCACCTGCTCGCAGTACACTACATTAACATTAGGTACCAGCTTTCTTTACGAAACCAACGCAATTTGCAGGACATCATTAGGCCCCACTAAAACCTTCATCAATCGTTAGATTCATCAAATCATTAATTAAATAGCTAGGTAGATTTTAGGGTCAGATAGGTCATTTCATCAATTCATTAGGTTCATGACATTAGGCATACATTAGCTCCTTTCTACTTACAAAACTTGCATGCGCACATGAAAATTTTCAGCTTTAGGTTAGGCTTAGTGTAGGAAAATAAGTTAGCATAATTTAAACTTTTAGTTCCAGCATTAGATCTAAATTAGCTGTTAGTATAGGAAAAAAAGCTAGGCATATGTTAAATTTATAGTGCCGCCTTCCGATCTAAATTAGCGGTTAGTATAGGGAAAAAGCTAGGCATAGGTGAAATTTATAGTCGGCATTAGATCTAAATTTTGCATTAGGTTTAGGTAAAAAAGTTAGCATAGGTTAAAATTTTAGTGCTGGCATCAGATCTAAATTAACTGTTAGAGTAGGAAAACAAATTAGCATAGGTTAAACTTATAGAGCCAGCATCAGATCTAAATAAGCGTTTAGTTGAGGAAAAAAAAGGAAGGAATAGGTTAAACTTTAACTGCTGGCATCAGATCTACATTAGCATTTAGTTTAGGTGAAAAAGTTAGCATAGGTTAAACTTTTAGTGCCGGCATAAATTCTAAATTAGCGTTTAGTTTAGGAAAAAAAGTTAGCATAGGTTAAGACTTTTAGTTGAGGAAAAAAAAGGAAGGAATAGGTTAAACTTTAACTGCTGGCATCAGATCTACATTAGCATTTAGTTTAGGTGAAAAAGTTAGCATAGGTTAAACTTTTAGTGTCGGCATAAATTCTAAATTAGCGTTTAGTTTAGGAAAAAAAGTTAGCATAGGTTAAACTTTTAGTTCCAGCATCAGATCTAAATTAGCGGTTAGTATAGGAATAAAAGCTAGGCATATGTTTGTTTGTTTGTTTTACATGTTTCGGATGTTCCTTCAGAGTTGAAGATAATTACTTCCTAGTCCAAACCTCCCGCAGGACGACGGGGGATGGGAGCGGGCAGGGTTTGAACCCGGGACCATCGATAAATCTGAACGACAGTCCAGCGTGCAAACCGCACGACCAGGCAGCCATTTATAGTGCCGCCTTCCGATCTAAATTAACGGTTAGTATAGGAAAAAAATGTTAGCATAGGTTAAACTTTTTAGTGCGGGCTTCAGATCTAATATAACTGTTAGTCTAGGGAAAAAAGTTAGCATAGGTTAAACCTTTAGTGCCGGCATTAGATCTAAATTAGCATTTAGTTTAGGAAAAATAGTAAGCATATGTTAAACTTTTAGTGCCGGCATTAGATCTAAATTAGCGGTTTGTTTAGGGAAAAAAAGCTAAGCATAGGTTAAACTTATAGAGCCAGCATCAGATCTAAATAAGCGTTTAGTTGAGGAAAAAAAAGGAAGGAATAGGTTAAACTTTAACTGCTGGCATCAGATCTACATTAGCATTTAGTTTAGGTGAAAAAGTTAGCATAGGTTAAACTTTTAGTGCCGGCATAAATTCTAAATTAGCGTTTAGTTTAGGAAAAAAAGTTAGCATAGGTTAAGACTTTAAAAAGAGCGAGGACAAATATGGCCGACAAAATAGCTCAGAAAATATATTTCAGACATTTTGAAAGAAATACTTTAAATATCGAAAATTTTGGATAGAGCCAATCTTATTTTTGTTTTATTGTAATCATTATTTTTTTGGTCATTTTGCAGGAAACACTTTACATATCTTAAAACATAAATATGCAAACATTTAAAAAAACTTATCATAAACTAAATTAAATAATTTCAAATATAACATTTTTTTTACATTCCAAAACTTTACTTTGAAACTAGTCAACTTGATTTATATATACACACACACACAAACTTTTACAAAGTTTAATTGTAGGAAAAGTCACTTAAAAATTCCATCACTGCTTGAACGGGGTCATCGCATTTCAAAATCCTATTTTTAGCAAGTTATGTATTTTAAACATTGGTGAAAAAGGGGAATGATATAAAATTTAAAAAAAAGATGGAGACATCAACAAAAATGCTGCCCAGCACAACCCGGTACTTGTATACACATCATATATAAGTCCGCGCTATTTTGTCTTGTGCTATTTTGTTATCGGATTCGCAGACATATGTCTGTATGTCTGTTGAAGATATAAAAGTGTCTAGACCTCTAGAAAAATTTAACTCTCTCTCTCCTAATTAACGATACGATCTCATTAAATAAAATTACTTTCTGGTTTTATAAACTTTAATTTGTGATATTAAAAGAGCATGCATTCTCTTTAAATTCTATTCCTAAAATTTTCTGATTAGAAACAAAAATGAATTTATTTATTACAAGGTACAAATGAACAATTCTGTCAGAACGAGGGAAAAAACTTACGGAGATAAAGAGTTAAGGTCTTTATTATCAGAACATCAGTCAGTCTTTAGCACAGCTTCTTCTCTTTCCGTAGACTTGGGTTAAACTCGCTGTATCTTGTAAGATAAGATAATGTCAACATCCCTTCTAGGTCTAGTCTTAGAGCACGAGCCAGAACAATACTTTGAACAATCTATATATAGATTAGATGGGAATTTAAGATAATTGTTTTTTTAATTCATACCGGTAAATCCTATGAACTACTTGGAGGTTCGCGCGCGACGCCTTTAAGTCAGACAACTACTACAGATGACTAGGGGGGAAGGGGAACACGATGCAACCACACCTACAGATTATATCTAAAACATCATAACAAATAAAACGTACAATGACAACACACCAGTATCCAGCTACAGACAGCGCATCACCTGCTCGCAGTACACTACATTAACATTAGGTACCAGCTTTCTTTACGAAACCAACGCAATTTGCAGGACATCATTAGGCCCCACTAAAACCTTCATCAATCGTTAGATTCATCAAATCATTAATTAAATAGCTAGGTAGATTTTAGGGTCAGATAGGTCATTTCATCAATTCATTAGGTTCATGACATTAGGCATACATTAGCTCCTTTCTACTTACAAAACTTGCATGCGCACATGAAAATTTTCAGCTTTAGGTTAGGCTTAGTGTAGGAAAATAAGTTAGCATAATTTAAACTTTTAGTTCCAGCATTAGATCTAAATTAGCTGTTAGTATAGGAAAAAAAGCTAGGCATATGTTAAATTTATAGTGCCGCCTTCCGATCTAAATTAGCGGTTAGTATAGGGAAAAAGCTAGGCATAGGTGAAATTTATAGTCCGGCATTAGATCTAAATTTGCATTAGGTTTAGGTAAAAAAGTTAGCATAGGTTAAAATTTTAGTGCTGGCATCAGATCTAAATTAACTGTTAGAGTAGGAAAACAAATTAGCATAGGTTAAACTTATAGAGCCAGCATCAGATCTAAATAAGCGTTTAGTTGAGGAAAAAAAAGGAAGGAATAGGTTAAACTTTAACTGCTGGCATCAGATCTACATTAGCATTTAGTTTAGGTGAAAAAGTTAGCATAGGTTAAACTTTTAGTGTCGGCATAAATTCTAAATTAGCGTTAGTTTAGGAAAAAAAGTTAGCATAGGTTAAACTTTTAGTTCCAGCATCAGATCTAAATTAGCGGTTAGTATAGGAATAAAAGCTAGGCATATGTTTGTTTGTTTGTTTTACATGTTTCGGATGTTCCTTCAGAGTTGAAGATAATTACTTCCTAGTCCAAACCTCCCGCAGGACGACGGGGGATGGGAGCGGGCAGGGTTTGAACCCGGGACCATCGATAAATCTGAACGACAGTCCAGCGTGCAAACCGCACGACCAGGCAGCCATTTATAGTGCCGCCTTCCGATCTAAATTAACGGTTAGTATAGGAAAAAAATGTTAGCATAGGTTAAACTTTTAGTGCGGGCTTCAGATCTAATATAACTGTTAGTCTAGGGAAAAAAGTTAGCATAGGTTAAACCTTTAGTGCCGGCATTAGATCTAAATTAGCATTTAGTTTAGGAAAAATAGTAAGCATATGTTAAACTTTTAGTGCCGGCATTAGATCTAAATTAGCGGTTTGTTTAGGGAAAAAAAGCTAAGCATAGGTTAAACTTATAGAGCCAGCATCAGATCTAAATAAGCGTTTAGTTGAGGAAAAAAAAGGAAGGAATAGGTTAAACTTTAACTGCTGGCATCAGATCTACATTAGCATTTAGTTTAGGTGAAAAAGTTAGCATAGGTTAATTTTTTAGTGCCGGCATAAATTCTAAATTAGCGTTTAGTTTAGGAAAAAAAGTTAGCATAGGTTAAGACTTTAAAAAGAGCGAGGACAAATATGGCCGACAAAATAGCTCAGAAAAATATATTTCAGACATTTTGAAAGAAATACTTTAAATATCGAAAATTTTGGATAGAGCCAATCTTATTTTTGTTTTATTGTAATCATTATTTTTTTAGTCATTTTGCAGGAAACACTTTACATATCTTAAAACATAAATATGCAAACATTTAAAAAAACTTATCATAAACTAAATTAAATAATTTCAAAATATAACATTTTTTTTACATTCCAAAACTTTACTTTGAAACTAGTCAACTTGATTTATATATACACACACACACAAACTTTTACAAAGTTTAATTGTAGGAAAAGTCACTTAGAAATTCCATCACTGCTTGAACGGGGGTCATCGCATTTCAAAATCCTATTTTTAGCAAGTTATGTATTTTAAACATTGGTGAAAAAGGGGAATGATATAAAATTTAAAAAAAGATGGAGACATCAACAAAAATGCTGCCCAGCACAACCCTGGTACTTGTATACACATCATATATAAGTCCGCGCTATTTTGTCTTGTGCTATTTTGTTATCGGATTTCGCAGACATATGTCTGTATGTCTGTTGAAGATATAAAAGTGTCTAGACCTCTAGAAAAATTTAACTCTCTCTCTCTCCTAATTAACGATACGATCTCATTAAATAAAGTTACTTTCTGGTTTTATAAACTTTAATTTGTGATATTAAAAGAGCATGCATTCTCTTTAAATTCTATTCCTAAAATTTTCTGATTAGAAACAAAAATGAATTTATTTATTACAAGGTACAAATGAACAATTCTGTCAGAACGAGGGAAAAAACTTACGGAGATAAAGAGTTAAGGTCTTTATTATCAGAACATCAGTCAGTCTTTAGCACAGCTTCTCTTCTTTCCGTAGACTTGGGTTAAACTCCGCTGTATCTTGTAAGATAAGATAATGTCAACATCCCTTCTAGGTCTAGTCTTAGAGCACGAGCCAGAACAATACTTTGAACAATCTATATATAGATTAGATGGGAATTTAAGATAATTGTTTTTTTAATTCATACCGGTAAATCCTATGAACTACTTGGAGGTTCGCGCGCGACGCCTTTAAGTCAGACAACTACTACAGATGACTAGGGGGGGAAGGGGAACACGATGCAACCACACCTACAGATTATATCTAAAACATCATAACAAATAAAACGTACAATGACAACACACCAGTATCCAGCTACAGACAGCGCATCACCTGCTCGCAGTACACTACATTAACATTAGGTACCAGCTTTCTTTACGAAACCAACGCAATTTGCAGGACATCATTAGGCCCCACTAAAACCTTCATCAATCGTTAGATTCATCAAATCATTAATTAATAGCTAGGTAGATTTTAGGGTCAGATAGGTCATTTCATCAATTCATTAGGTTCATGACATTAGGCATACATTAGCTCCTTTCTACTTACAAAACTTGCATGCGCACATGAAAATTTTCAGCTTTAGGTTAGGCTTAGTGTAGGAAAATAAGTTAGCATAATTTAAACTTTTAGTTCCAGCATTAGATCTAAATTAGCTGTTAGTATAGGAAAAAAAGCTAGGCATATGTTAAATTTATAGTGCCGCCTTCCGATCTAAATTAGCGGTTAGTATAGGGAAAAAGCTAGGCATAGGTGAAATTTATAGTCCGGCATTAGATCTAAATTTGCATTAGGTTTAGGTAAAAAAGTTAGCATAGGTTAAAATTTTAGTGCTGGCATAGATCTAAATTAACTGTTAGAGTAGGGAAAACAAATTAGCATAGGTTAAACTTATAGAGCCAGCATCAGATCTAAATAAGCGTTTAGTTGAGGAAAAAAAAGGAAGGAATAGGTTAAACTTTAACTGCTGGCATCAGATCTACATTAGCATTTAGTTTAGGTGAAAAAGTTAGCATAGGTTAAACTTTTAGTGCCGGCATAAATTCTAAATTAGCGTTTAGTTAGGAAAAAAAGTTAGCATAGGTTAAGACTTTAGTTGAGGAAAAAAAAGGAAGGAATAGGTTAAACTTTAACTGCTGGCATCAGATCTACATTAGCATTTAGTTTAGGTGAAAAAGTTAGCATAGGTTAAACTTTTAGTGTCGGCATAAATTCTAAATTAGCGTTTAGTTTAGGAAAAAAAGTTAGCATAGGTTAAACTTTTAGTTCCAGCATCAGATCTAAATTAGCGGTTAGTATAGGAATAAAAGCTAGGCATATGTTTGTTTGTTTGTTTTACATGTTTCGGATGTTCCTTCAGAGTTGAAGATAATTACTTCCTAGTCCAAACCTCCCGCAGGACGACGGGGGATGGGAGCGGGCAGGGTTTGAACCCGGGACCATCGATAAATCTGAACGACAGTCCAGCGTGCAAACCGCACGACCAGGCAGCCATTTATAGTGCCGCCTTCCGATCTAAATTAACGGTTAGTATAGGAAAAAAATGTTAGCATAGGTTAAACTTTTAGTGCGGGCTTCAGATCTAATATAACTGTTAGTCTAGGGAAAAAAGTTAGCATAGGTTAAACCTTTAGTGCCGGCATTAGATCTAAATTAGCATTTAGTTTAGGAAAAATAGTAAGCATATGTTAAACTTTTAGTGCCGGCATTAGATCTAAATTAGCGGTTTGTTTAGGGAAAAAAAAGCTAAGCATAGGTTAAACTTATAGAGCCAGCATCAGATCTAAATAAGCGTTTAGTTGAGGAAAAAAAAGGAAGGAATAGGTTAAACTTTAACTGCTGGCATCAGATCTACATTAGCATTTAGTTTAGGTGAAAAAAATAGCATAGGTTAATTTTTTTAGTGCCGGCATAAATTCTAAATTAGCGTTTAGTTTAGGAAAAAAAGTTAGCATAGGTTAAGACTTTAAAAAGAGCGAGGACAAATATGGCCGACAAAATAGCTTAAAAAAAATATATTTCAGACATTTTGAAAGAAATACTTTAAATATCGAAAATTTTGGATAGAGCCAATCTTATTTTTGTTTTATTGTAATCATTATTTTTCAGTCATTTTGCAGGAAACACTTTACATATCTTAAAACATAAATATGCAAACATTTAAAAAAACTTATCATAAACTAAAATAAATAATTTCAAAATATAACATTTTTTTTACATTCCAAAACTTTACTTTGAAACTAGTCAACTTGATTTATATACACACACACACAAACTTTTACAAAGTTTAATTGTAGGAAAAGTCACTTAGAAATTCCATCACTGCTTGAACGGGGGTCATCGCATTTCAAAATCCTATTTTTAGCAAGTTATGTATTTTAAACATTGGTGAAAAAGGGGAATGATATAAAATTTAAAAAAAAGATGGAGACATCAACAAAAATGCTGCCCAGCACAACCCGGTACTTGTATACACATCATATATAAGTCCGCGCTATTTTGTCTTGTGCTATTTTGTTATCGGATTTCGCAGACATATGTCTGTATGTCTGTTGAAGATATAAAAGTGTCTAGACCTCTAGAAAAATTTAACTCTCTCTCTCCTAATTAACGATACGATCTCATTAAATAAAATTACTTTCTGGTTTTATAAACTTTAATTTGTGATATTAAAAGAGCATGCATTCTCTTTAAATTCTATTCCTAAAATTTTCTGATTAGAAACAAAAATGAATTTATTTATTACAAGGTACAAATGAACAATTCTGTCAGAACGAGGGAAAAAACTTACGGAGATAAAGAGTTAAGGTCTTTATTATCAGAACATCAGTCAGTCTTTAGCACAGCTTCTTCTCTTTCCGTAGACTTGGGTTAAACTCCGCTGTATCTTGTAAGATAAGATAATGTCAACATCCCTTCTAGGTCTAGTCTTAGAGCACGAGCCAGAACAATACTTTGAACAATCTATATATAGATTAGATGGGAATTTAAGATAATTGTTTTTTTTAATTCATACCGGTAAATCCTATGAACTACTTGGAGGTTCGCGCGCGACGCCTTTAAGTCAGACAACTACTACAGATGACTAGGGGGGAAGGGGAACACGATGCAACCACACCTACAGATTATATCTAAAACATCATAACAAATAAAACGTACAATGACAACACACCAGTATCCAGCTACAGACAGCGCATCACCTGCTCGCAGTACACTACATTAACATTAGGTACCAGCTTTCTTTACGAAACCAACGCAATTTGCAGGACATCATTAGGCCCCACTAAAACCTTCATCAATCGTTAGATTCATCAAATCATTAATTAAATAGCTAGGTAGATTTTAGGGTCAGATAGGTCATTTCATCAATTCATTAGGTTCATGACATTAGGCCATACATTAGCTCCTTTCTACTTACAAAACTTGCATGCGCACATGAAAATTTTCAGCTTTAGGTTAGGCTTAGTGTAGGAAAATAAGTTAGCATAATTTAAACTTTAGTTCCAGCATTAGATCTAAATTAGCTGTTAGTATAGGAAAAAAAGCTAGGCATATGTTAAATTTATAGTGCCGCCTTCCGATCTAAAATTAGCGGTTAGTATAGGAAAAAAGCTAGGCATAGGTGAAATTTATAGTCCGGCATTAGATCTAAATTTGCATTAGGTTTAGGTAAAAAAGTTAGCATAGGTTAAAATTTTAGTGCTGGCATCAGATCTAAATTAACTGTTAGAGTAGGAAAACAAGTTAGCATAGGTTAAACTTTTAGTGCCGGCATCAGATCTAAATTAGCGGTTTGTTTAGGAAAAAAAAAGCTAAGCATAGGTTAAACTTATAGAGCCAGCATCAATCTAAATAAGCGTTTAGTTGAGGAAAAAAAAAGGAAGGAATAGGTTAAACTTTAACTGCTGGCATCAGATCTACATTAGCATTTAGTTAGGTGAAAAAGTTAGCATAGGTTACTTTTAGTGCCGGCATAAATTCTAAATTAGCGTTTAGTTTAGGAAAAAAATTAGCATAGGTTAAACTTTTAGTTCCAGCATCAGATCTAAATTAGCGGTTAGTATATCAATAATAGCTAGGCATATGTTAAATTTATAGTGCCGCCTTCCGATCTAAATTAACGGTTAGTATAGGAAAAAAATGTTAGCATAGGTTAAACTTTTAGTGCTGGCTTCAGATCTAATATAACTGTTAGTCTAGGGAAAAAAGTTAGCATAGGTTAAAACTTTAGTGCCGGCATTAGATCTAAATTAGCATTTAGTTTAGGAAAAAAAGTAAGCATATGTTAAACTTTTAGTGCCGGAATTAGATCTAAATTAGCGGTTTGTTTAAGAAAAAAAAATGCTAGGCATAGGTTAAATTTTTAGTGCCGGTATCAGATCTAAATTAGCATTTAGTTTAGAAAAAAAAAGTTAGCATAGGTTAAACTTTTAGTGCCGGCATCAGATCTAAATTAACGGTTAGTGTAGGAAAAAAAATAGTTATAGGTTTAATTTATAGTGCGGCATCAGATCTAAATTAGCACTTAGTTTGGGTAAAAAAGTTAGCATAGGTCAAAGTTTTAGTGCTGGCATCAGAGATAAATTAAATGTTAGAGTAGGAAAATAAGCTAGCATAGGTTAAACCATTAGTGCATTCATCAGATCTAAATTAGCGTTTAGTTTAGGAAAAAAAGTTAGCATAGGTTAAACTTTTAGTGCCGGCATCAGATCTAAATTAACGGTTAATGTAGGATAAAAAGCTAGGCATAGGTTAAATTTATAGTGCCGGCATAAGATCTAAATTAGCACTTAGTTTAGGTAAAAAAGTTAGCATAGGTTAAAGTTTTAGTGCTGGCATCAGATCTAAATTAACTGTTAGTGTAAGGAAAAAAGTTAGCATAGGTTAAACCTTTAGTGATCTAAATTAGCGTTTAGTTTAGGAAAAAAAAGTTAGCAAATGTGAAACTTTTAGTGCCGGCATCAGATCTAAATTAACGGTTAGTGTTGGAAAAAAAGCTAGGCATAGGTTAAAGTTTTAGTGCTGGCATAAGATCTAAATTAACTGTTAGTGTAGGGAAAAAAGTTAGCGTAGGTTAAACCTTTAGTGCCGGCTTCAGATCTAAATTAGCGTTTAGTTTAGGAAAAAAAGGTTAGCATAGGTTAAACTTTTAAGGCCGGCATCAAATCTAAACTAACGGTTAGTGTAGGAAAAAAAGCTAGACATAGGTTAAATTTATAGTGCATCACATCTAAATTAGCACTTAATTAAGGTAAAAAAGTTAGCATAGGTTAAAGTTTTAGTGCTGGCATTAGATCTAAATTAACGGTTTGCTTAGGAAAAGAAAATCTAGGCATCGGTTAAACTTTAAGAGCTGGCATCAGGTCTAATTGACCGTTTAATTTAAGAAAAAAAAAGCTATGCAAATTAACGTTTAGTTAAGAAAAATGCTTAGCATAGGTTAATTTTTTAGTGCATGCATCAGGTCTAAATAAACATTTAGTTTAGGAACAAAAACAACTAGGTATAGGTTATTCTTTTAGTGCTGGCATCGGGTCTAATTTAGCGGTTAGTTTAGGAAAAAAAGCTAGACCTTGGTTAGGCTTTTAGTGCCTGCGTCAGATCTAAATTGTCGTTTAGATTAGGAATAAAAGCAAGGCAAATTAACATTTTGTTTAGGAAAAAAAGCTAGGCATAGGTTAAACTTTTAGTGTCGGCGTCAGGTCTAAATTAGCTATTAGTTTAGGAAAAAAAAGCTAGGCAAATTAACGTCTAGTTTAGAAAAAAAAGCTAGGCATAAGTTCGTTTCGGATCCATGTCTAAATTAACGTGTAGTTTAGGAAAAGAAAGCTTGGCTAGTTAACGTTTAGTTTAGTAAAAAAAAAAGCAAGCCAAATTAATGTTTAGTTTAGGAATAAAAGCTAGGCATAGGTTAGTGCCGGCGTCATGTTTAAATTAGCGAATAAAAGCTAGGTATAGGTTAGTGCCGGCATCAGGTCTATGGTAGCGTCTAGTACCGACGTCAGGTCTATGGTAGTTCTAGTTTAGGAATTGAGGTTAGGCATAGGTTTGGCTCGTAGTACCGACGTCAGGTCTATGGTAGCGTCCTGTTTAGGAATAAAGGTTTGGCTAAGTACCGACGTCAGGTCTAAGATAGCATTTAGTTTAGGTTAATATACACAGGCTGTCACTTGACAGTTTTTTTTTACAGTTTTTTAAATAATTTTTTTATCTATCTATCTGTCTGTCTAATATATTATAATAACTGAAGTGAGGCAACTCAAAGAGACATAGATGTTTATTTACAGGACATCACAAATACATGTAGAACAACATGTCTTGAGCACAGCTTTACATCAGCTCTCACTTGGGCGGAAATCGTTCTCTCTCTCATAATGTCAACAACCGACTAAGTCTTGTCACTAATAGTGCGCACCTTCTTTCTGCACTATCTTGGATGGTGGTGTGCATGGCAGGGTTATAACAATATTGTAATAACTTGAGTGAGGCAACTCAACGAGACATAGACGTTTATTCACACGACATCATAGGTACACAAAACAACATCTATCTTAGGCACAATCTCTCCATATTGGCTCTTTACTTGGGCGGAAATCGTTCTCCTCTTCTTATGTTGACATCCTTTCCAGTTTGTTTATCACAGAGCGCACCTTCTAGCTTAGATGGAGGTGCGAATGACAGAGTTATAACATTGCCCCCTTCTTAGAGCTTTTCGTCCCGAAAAGTAACAGTGCTGTGGAGGTTTGCCAGGTGGAGGTCGATCGGTGGGCGCCACAGACGGCGCAGGGAGCCTGTTTCCCGCGAGGCCATCTGAACAGTATTCCGCGGCCTTCGCTTCCTCTTCTTCCAGTTGGCCAGTCTACACTTGAGACGATGTCGTGGTCGCTGCTTTGACTTCATGACGATAGTCTCTGATGCCAGCCACTTAACACAAATGGAGGTTGTGGCGATCACTGTAGTTTCCAGGGCCGCTGTTTTAAGACGCCAAGTCAGCGGACGTTTTCCATGGCCGTCTCGTGACTCAGTTGTAGGCCCACAGGTAGCCATGGTTTTCAACACGTAGTCTTTCTCAGCCTCATATGTAAAGTGCCCATGAAGCACCCTTGTAATGTTCCATAAGCAAACGTTCATCCATCACTGCATCAGGTTTTGCAAGAATTAATTCACCATCGTTCAAGTCACTCTCACTGATGTAGGCAGAAGTACAAATGTCTGTTAAGTTCAGACCTTGTAGCTGGGTTTCTTGGCATGGGCACTGTCCCCGCAGGGCGTCGCATATACAGTTCTTGTCAATCGTCTGGAAACAGTAGCCAAGCATCAAGTTCTCTCTTATGCCGTCGCAAAAGTCTAATTCGTTGTTTTTGTCTCGGCCATTGTTGGGGCCCGTATTCACAATTTCACCCGACGTCATCCAAGGCAAGGAAATAGAAACGGTCTTGAGGCTTTTATGGTTCGAGGTCCCGTCAAATGTACTGACAGATAAACAGAGGTCTTTAAGGTCCACAGCAGAAAGTTTGGACGCAGATCCAACGTTGTCTTGATCTGTCCGGCTCGTTGTAGGTATACCAGGAACAAAAGTTTCAGGTACATAACAGACTTCTCTAGTTTCTTCATTTGTTTCTTTTCTTCCAATTCTGTATATCTCATTGAGGTCGTCGCAGCAATCGCAGTCACGTTTCTCGCCCTGAAAGTCATCCCCGCCAGACTTGCCCACAACACAGTCACAGACGACGCTCAAATCCCCAGCGCCTTCATCACCACTGTTTGTGCAGCCACAGTCCTGACCATGTAACTGCTCCTTCCCTAACGAGTTTATTCCTCCTTTTGCTTGCGACACAATTGTATCACTTTGGTCTATTTTGGCCTTCTACTTGCAACACCCTTTCATCTACTTTGTTCCACATCATGCTCCTCATCATATTACATATCATGTTTAATTGTTCATTAAATGCATTCCTAAAGTCCTGGTACTCGCCAATGACCTCAACAATCCCAGATTCAATTTCAAATTGGTAGGTTTCCGGAATTTCTTCTTCATCAATCAAGGCCTGTCGGAGACGAGCCGTAAGCATTTCTCTGCTACCGA
This sequence comes from Biomphalaria sudanica, assembly GCA_036873155.1. Lineage (NCBI taxonomy): Eukaryota > Metazoa > Mollusca > Gastropoda > Planorbidae > Biomphalaria > Biomphalaria sudanica. Next base: position 354,796 of record JAZGLO010006685.1, read on the forward strand.
CGGGTTCTAACCCTTAAAGGGTACCCATGCGAAAAAATAACACTAATGGTACCCTGGGGTACCTCAGTACCCCGCTAAAAATACATAATTAAAACAAGTTAAACGACTTTAATTTTTTTTACTTTAACGTCACTATCGCCTCAACAGAATTACAGGTAATACATGTACCACAAAAGTCATAATGTTTTCACATGACCGCATGTAGTTTACTTACTGTATGCGTCAGTCATCTGCACAGTCTGGACAGATCGTATGTTGATGGCTGGCACATATGAATTTGTCACAGCGGCAACACTTTGTTTTACTTTTGCGACCCTTAGATCGATGGCAGAATGAGCACCTGCCGACTCTTCCTGCTCGTCCACCTACCTGGCGTGCCTGAGCCCTCTCAGCTGGTTCAATCTTGAGTACACCGTTGATGAGCGAGCGCAGGTTCTTTGAAAGTTTTGGATATCTGAGACGGGTTTCCATCTAAGGTTTGATAAGAGCCTTAGCCAACGTCTTGAGGTAGGTACGTATGTCTGGTACTGCTTCTTTGTCATCTGCATGTGAGCATTTTAGCAGTATCATAGAATTCCTACCAACAGCATTGAGAAGGCCGTAGAATACAGTTAGAGGCCAACGCCGCGTACGTCTGGATACAGAGTAGCGATGCCATAATTGATCCAACGTATCAACACCACATTTTGTTTCATTATAGAACAAAAGAAATAGAGATTATTCTAGACTTATACTTTAGTAGTACTAGACTAGTTAGTTATTAGTTAGTATAGATTATAGATTATTATTATACTAAATTATTATAGTAGCTCTTTATAGAAATCTAGTCATTGCAGCCTAGAGTAGAGGCATGGAGCCTAGAGTAGAGTAGTAACCACTACTAATACTTATACTATGACTATGACACTAATTTTTAATGAGTAGTTCAGTTCACTCAGTAGTAGATATTCATGATATTAATCGCTAGATCTAATCTAGTCTAGTAACTAGATGTAGACTAGTTCAGTTCAGTAGTTTAAATTTTACTCACGCGACAGACGACACTCAATAGAATCTTGATTATTCTTAATTCTAGAATCTAGATCTAGACATTCTATTTAGAACTTGTTGAACTTTAAATTTTAAACTGAAAAATCTAGTTAGAGGTATTATAGTTTATAGAATCTAGATCTAATTCCAATACATTCTAAAAATGTTGTATAGATCTACTAGTAAGATTGTAGCTCTTTCTGTTGTATTTGTTCAGAAAGAAGATCTATATAGATCAATTGTGTGAAGAAAGCGTTTTGTATCTGCCTTAAGTGTGAATTGGCTTCGGATTACAGACTTCCATAGCTGGTTGCTCCATACATGTAAACAATAATGCCGACTACCATACGAAGCTAGGCAAAAACGAACGAATACTGATCTAGGTTGGTAGTGTAAAGATCTAGATCTAAATATGCACCGTGGATCTAGATATAATATATTTTATTATTTAAAAAGATAAAAATTTATGTCAGAAAGATATCCTTTTTTGTTTAAAAAAAATGCTTGAAGATGCGAAACTAATTAAATAAGAGCTTGACAATTTTTTATTTATTTATTAATTTGACAACTCTTTTTTGACTTTCTGAAATGTGTAAAAAAAAAAAAAAAGCAGAATTTAAGTCTTTGGTTAATATGCATGACTAAATGCATGACGCGTAGCACGTAATCATCTTCTTTTAGAAGTAACGTCTGTATTATATAAGATAAGATAAAATAAATCGGTCATTAAGCTTTTGTATGGATCCACTAGATCTAATTATTTTCAAATAGATATAGATCTAGAGACCATCATTTGATGTTAATCTTTTTAAAAAAATGTTGCTATTTTTCTTTGGCGTAATGCTGGGTCAAATGAGGCAGCGATTGCACGGAGACATCTACATCAGGTTTCGTTCGGACAGCAATGTGTTCAATCTTGAACGTCAAAAACAAAAGCAATAGTCATAACAGAGCTTCACTATGCCGAAGAATGCGCCTTGCTAGCTCACAAAAACATGATCTCCAGATCGCGGTCAACGAATCTGCATAGGCTGCCGCCTCTTTCGGTTTATCTCTAAACCTCGGGAAAACAGAAGTCATGTACCAGAAGTCACCCAATATAACCTACTCAGCCCCAAATATCACCTAAAATGGGAAGCCTGTTATCGTGGTAGACCACTTCACATATCTAGCAAGAATGGTATCAAATGACGCCTCGCTGTCAAAAAAAGTTGGTAACCGTCTGTCCAGGACCATTAGTGCTATCGGACGTCTTCAGGCGAGTTTGGCGTAATAGGCCTGAATCGCTCGGCCTGCCTACAAAAATCAATGTCTACCAAGCGCTGGTTTGACTAGTAGGGCTAAATTTTCTTTGTTGCTACAAAAAAAAAAAAAGTAGCTAAGAACAGCAACTATCATGTCTTCAATCATAAATTATATATTGCTAGAAACAAAAAAAGTTTTTTTTTTCCGAAAACATTGAAACAGCTAGCTGCTAGAGTTTACATCGATTGTTTGTTTTGAACAGAGAAGCAGTGCCAGACACATTAGAATGTAAGAGCAATTCATCAATGAGAACAAGTTCACAGCTTCCTCTACACATATCCCTTAGTCTATTGGATCGTTGGGGCACCACACAAGATCTGTTGACCTACTTTCTCTATTCCTCTCTGTCTTTTGACTTGGATAGTAACTCTTTCAATGTAAATTTTTTTTTATGTTTTCTTCCCATCGCTTTCCTGGTACTGTTCCCTGCATGAAGGTCTATGTGAGCCCGGAGGACCTTGTGATATGGCTATAAAATCACACTAGTGCCATATCATCTTGTTTCTAACCTCTTTAATAGTTATTCGTCCTTTCTATGTGATAATCAGAATCCTTCTACCATCTCAATCCAATTGCTAGCATGCTCCTCTCTAGTTGTGCAGTTAGCAAGCATACAAGAATGTGGCCATGACTAAGGAGCGCATTAGTCTGATTTTAGTGTCGAGGGTTATGCCGTTATCAGCGTTTTACAAGTGGTGCAGTGGACTGTGCAATTCAAACCAGTAATTCATTTTTGTTTTCTTCATTTAAAACTGATGACATTTGCCATAGTTTTGCCTCAGTTTTGAACTCCTGTTGTCTACTAATCATAATGTTTGTACGTCATTAATTTGCGTACTTATGCCGTGGTAGTGTTGTTAATGATGATCAACAAGTCAGCTAGCTCTTCCCAGTTAGATCATTTATGTCAGGGGTTCTCAACCTCTGGGTCGTGACCCCCTTGGGGGTCGATTGACTATTTGCCAGGGGTCGCCTAAGACCATCGAAAATATGGATTGTTTTTGTCTATTCTTCTATTGCTGTGTCGGTGGGTTTCGCAGCAGAGTGGGGGATGGTAAAAAAAGGGGTCGCCGAGCTTAAAAGGTTGAGAACCGCTGATCTATGTCGTCTGCAAAGCGCAAGTTTGTAATTCTTATTTCTATAGTGCTTACCTACGTAACATTCCAGAGCATCTTCTATTATCCTTTCAAGTTAGATATTGAAAAGGTTTTAGTGAAAGAAAGCAGCCATGTCTCCCTTCAACTGCAGTTTTTAACCAGCCTCGATGTTTTTGTTGGTGGACACGGCACTAGAGGTCTGCTTGTAGAGGATCGTATAATCATGTTTTTTATTTATGTTGTACTATAGGCTTCAAAAGGGGGGGGGGGGTAACCACAAAATGGCAAAGAAAAAAAAAGCAAAACTAATGCAACTCTACTATTCCATTCCCTTTTAATTTTTTTTATTGGGGGGAGCGAGAAGGAGAGTTGAGCACTGAACCTGCCCCTGGCTTTGCCCATTATTCTGCAACAAAACAGCTGGTTCATTCCGGCTAATTTTTTACAAAAATTAAAACTGAATGGCTCCAAGAGTGGACGATGCAGCTCTTCATGAGTACTCCTGGTTGAAAAGTTACTTGCAACTAGAATTAATGGTCTTCACATCTTAGCCGCAGGTTTTTATCACATTTTATTTTTTACAAAGCTTATATTATTAACTCATTTTGCCTGTCTGGTAAAAAGTGTATACACGTTATTTCTCCCACGCCCATTATAGGATCAAGCTGAAACTTCGCACAGTTTATTATTGACAAAGATAACACGTCAGAAGTCAATTTTAAAACAGTAACCAATTAGACAATTAATTACTGATAATTCATTATTTTGTTTAATAGTAACAAAGGGAAACTAATACTTTAATTAGTATTTGTAGATATATAGCTAAATTTATTGTAGTCCTTTATATAATTATTAACGCTAATCCTCCCTTATTCATTCTCCGATCAAGCTGATACTTTAAAGAATAATTTATTTTACCTAACAAAACGTGAATCAATAAATAACAAGGTTACAAAGACAGTTTGTGTGAAAACACAGACTCAAAATCGGCCCCCAAGTGGTCTACCCAGGCAGGTAAAAAGGCAGGTTTCACTATTCTTAGAAAGAAAATCAGAATGAAATTCTATTAATGACAAATGACAGAGAAGAATGGAGAAAGAAGGTTGACAGATCTTGTGTGGTGCCCCAGCGCTTCAACAGACCAAAGGAAAGGTGAAAGTGAATGCGAAGTTGGATGTGAATCTGGTCTAACTGATGTCTTATAATGAATATCTAATTGATCTAATTATTTTATAAATGTTCAATCTCTTTTTGTAATCCTCAAGGAAAAAAAAAACATTTCCGTAGAAAATTCAGAAGCCAAGCGCTTTACCGCTCAGCCACCGCGCCTCCACAAATTTAGAAAGCCTTCAGGAAAAAAGACTGAAAAGTAAAGTAGCAATTATACATAATTGCTATAAACCATAATCTTCAAATACAGAAACAAAATCTAATAAAATATTCAAAAAAACAAAGGATAATTGCACATTTCTCGTTCCATGGGCTAAGAAAAATTAGTACAAAGGCTCCTTCTTCCTTAGTGCTATTAGAGCATGGAATAGGTTGACTGAGGCAGCCAGAAAAAAAAAACAATGACTTGTCAGAATTTAGGTCATTGGTTGACAGGCATGGCTATATTGACACAAAAACACGATTGCTGCCTTTTAAGAGAATTAACGGAAATAAACTACAGAAGTTTGAAAGCTTTTTCGCAAATTGTGGTGCATATCGAATTCGGTTCTTAGTGAGCGTATATGAGTATAAAGAACCTGTGTACAAAATTTAATACAAATCAATACGATAAATTCTCTCAGGTTTGTACAAGCACCGACTAAAGTAAGCTACTACTCTCTCAGCTCCATCTACCTTTTGAGACAAGACGGCGACTTTTCTGCTCGCATCGGTACCCCGAAAAAGAGCGAGGACAAATATGGCCGACAAAATAGCTCAGAAAAATATATTTCAGACATTTTGAAAGATATACTTTAAATATCGTTAATTTTGGATAGAGCCAATCTTATTTTTGTTTTATTGTAATCATTATTTTTCAGTCATTTTGCAGGAAACACTTTACATATCTTAAAACATAAATATGCAAACATTAAGAAAAACTTATCATAAACTAAAATGAATAATTTCAAAATATAACATTTTTTTACATTCCAAAACTTTACTTTGAAACTAGTCAACTAGATTTATATACACACACACACACAAACTTTTACAAAGTTAAATTGTAGGAAAAGTCAGTTAGAAATTTCATCACTGCTTGAACGGGGGTCATCGCATTTCAAAATCCTATTTTTAGCAAGTTATGTATTTTAAACATTGGTGAAAAAAGGGGAATGATATAAAATGTAAAAAAAAGATGGAGACATCAACAAAAATGCTGCCCAGCACAATCCGGTACTTGTATACACATCATATATAAGTCCGCGCAATTTTGTCTTGTGCTTTTTTGTTATCGGATTTCGAAGATATATGTCTGTTGAAGATATAAAAGTGTCTAGACCTCTAGCAAAATTTAACTCTTTCTCTCCTAATTAACGATACGATCTCATTAAATAAAATTACTTTCTGGTTTTATAAACTTTAATTTGTGATATTAAAAGAGCATGCATTCTCTTAAAATTATATTCCTAAAGTTTTCTGATTAGAAACAAAAATGAATTTATTTATTACAAGGTACAAATGAACAATTCTGTCAGAACGAGGGAAAAAACTTACGAAGATAAGGAGTTAAGGTTTTTATTATCAGGACATCAGTTAATCTTTAGCACAGCTTCTCTTCTTTCCGTAGACTTGGGTTAAACTTCACTGTATCTTGTAAGATAAGATAATGTCAACATCCCTTCTAGGTCTAGTCTTAGAGCACGAGCCAGAACAATACTTTGAACAATCTATATATAGATTAGATGGGAATTTAAGATAATTGTTTTTTTAATTCATACCGGTAAATCCTATGAACTACTTGGAGGTTCGCGCGCGACGCCTTTAAGTCAGACAACTACTACAGATGACTAGGGGGGAAGGGGAACACGATGCAACCACACCTACAGATTATATCTAAAACATCATAACAAATAAAACGTACAATGACAACACACCAGTATCCAGCTACAGACAGCGCATCACCTGCTCGCAGTACACTACATTAACATTAGGTACCAGCTTTCTTTACGAAACCAACGCAATTTGCAGGACATCATTAGGCCCCACTAAAACCTTCATCAATCGTTAGATTCATCAAATTATTAATTAAATAGCTAGGTAGATTTTAGGGTCAGATAGGTCATTTCATCAATTCATTAGGTTCATGACATTAGGCATACATTAGCTCCTTTCTACTTACAAAACTTGCATGCGCACATGAAAATTTTCAGCTTTAGGTTAGGCTTAGTGTAGGAAAATAAGTTAGCATAATTTAAACTTTTAGTTCCAGCATTAGATCTAAATTAGCTGTTAGTATAGGAAAAAAAGCTAGGCATATGTTAAATTTATAGTGCCGCCTTCCGATCTAAATTAGCGATTAGTATAGGAAAAAAGCTAGGCATAGGTGAAATTTATAGTCCGGCATTAGATCTAAATTTGCATTAGGTTTAGGTAAAAAAGTTAGCATAGGTTAAAATTTTAGTACTGGCATCAGATCTAAATTAGCGGTTTGTTTAGGAAAAAAAAGCTAAGCATAGGTTAAACTTATAGAGCCAGCATCAGATCTAAATAAGCGTTTAGTTGAGGAAAAAAAAGGAAGGAATAGGTTAAACTTTAACTGCTGGCATCAGATCTACATAAGCATTTAGTTTAGGCGAAAAAGTTAGCATAGGTTAAACTTTTAGTTCCAGCATCAGATCTAAATTAGCGGTTTGTTTAGGAAAAAAAGCTAGGCATAGGTTAAACTTTTAGAGCCGGCATCAGATCTTAAGTAGCGTTTAGTTTAGGAAAAAATGCTAGGCATAGGTTAAAGTTTTAGTGCTGGCATCAGATCTGAATTAGCATTTAGTTTAGGTGAAAAAGTTAGCATAGGTCAAACTTTTAGTGCGGGCATCGAATCTAAATTAACTGTTAGTGTAGAAAAAAAGTTAGCAGAGGTGAAACATTTAGTGCCGGCATAAATTCTAAATTAGCGTTTAGTTTAGGATAAAAAGTTAGCAAAGGTTAAACTTTTAGTGCCGGCTTCAGATCTAGATTAACGTTTTTTTTTTAGGAAAAAAAAAGATAGGCACAGTTTAAACTTTAAGTGCCGGCATCAGGTCTAAATTAGCGGTTAGTATAGGAAAAAAGCTAGGCATAGGTGAAATTTATAGTCCGGCATTAGTTCTAAATTTGCATTAAGTATAGGTAAAAAAGTTAGCATAGGTTAAAATTTTAGTGCTGGCATCAGATCTAAATTAACTGTTAGAGTAGGAAAACAAGTTAGCATAGGTTAAACTTTTAGTGCCGGCATCAGATCTAAATTAGCGGTTTGTTTAGGAAAAAAAAGCTAAGCATAGGTTAAACTTATAGAGCCAGCATCAGATCTAAATAAGCGTTTAGGTGAGGAAAAAAAAGGAAGAATTAGGTTAAACTTTAACAGCTGGCATCAGATCTACATTAGCATTTAGTTTAGGTGAAAAAAATAGCATAGGTTAAACTTTTAGTGCTGGTATAAATTCTAAATTAGCGTTTAGTTTAGGAAAAAAAGTTAGCATAGGTTAAACTTTTAGTTCCAGCATCAGATCTAAATTAGCGGTTAGTATAGGAATAAAAGCTAGGCATATGTTAAATTTATAGTGCCGCCTTCCGATCTAAATTAACGGTTAGTATAGGAAAAAAATGTTAGCATAGGTTAAACTTTTAGTGTGGGCTTCAGATCTAATATAACTGTTAGTCTAGGGAAAAAAGTTAGCATAGGTTAAACCTTTAGTGCCGGCATTAGATCTAAGTTAGCATTTAGTTTAGGAAAAAAAGTAAGCATATGTTAAACTTTTAGTGCCGTCATCAGATCTAAATTAGCGGTTTGTTTAGGGAAAAAAAGCTAGGCATAGGTTAAACTTTTAGAGCCGGCATCAGATCTTAATTAGGGTTTAGTTTAGGAAAAAAATTTAGGCATAGGTTAAAGTTTTAGTGTCGGCATCAAATCTAAATAAGCGTTTAGTTAAGGAAAAAAAAAGTTAGCATAGGTCAAACTTTTATAGCGGGCATCAGATCTAAATTAACTGTTAGTGTAGAAAAAAAAGTTAGCAGAGGTGAAACATTTAATGCCGGCATAAATTCTAAATTAGCGTTTAATTTAGGATAAAAAGTTAGCAAAGGTTAAACTTTTAGTGCCGGCTTCAGATCTAGATTAACGGTTTGTTTAGGAAAAAAAAGCTAGGCATAGGTTAAACTTTTAGAGCCGGCATCAGATCTTAATTAGCGTTTAGTTTAGGAAAAAATGCTAGGCATAGGTTAAAGTTTTAGTGCCGGCATCAAATCTAAATAAGCGTTTAGTTTAGGGAAAAAAAAGTTAGGCACAGTTTAAACTTTAAGTGCCGGCATTAGGTCTAAATTAACGGATATTGTTGGAAAAATGTTAGCATAGGTTAAACATTTAATGCCGGCATCAGATCTAAATTAGCGTTTAGTTTAGGAAAAAAGCTAGGCATAGGTTAAACTTTTAGTGCATGCATCAGATCTAAACTAGCGTTTTTGTTTACGAAAAAAAGGTAGGCATAGGTTAAACTTTTAGTGCCGGCATCAGTTATAAATTTGCTTCTGGTTTAGGAAAAACGTTAGCATAGGTTAAACTTTTAGTGCCGGCATCAGATCTAAATTAACGGTTAGTGTAAGTAAAAAAGGTAGGCATAGGTTAAATTTATAGTGCCGTCATCAGATCTAAATTAGCATTTAGTTTAGGTAAAATGTTAGCATATGTTAAACTTTTAGTGCGGGCATCAGATCTAAATTAACTGTTAGTGTACGAAAAAAAGTTATATTAGGTTAAACCGTTAGTGCCGGAATCAGATCTAAATAAGCGTTTAGTTTAGGAAAAAAGTTAGCATAGGTTAAAAAAAAATTATCTTAAATTCCCTTCTTAATTATATATTGATTGGTCAAAGTATTGTTCTGGCTCGTGCTCTAAGACTAGACTTAGAAGGGATGTTGACATTTTCTTATCTTACAAGATACAGCGGAGTTTAACCCAAGTCTACGGAAAGAAGAGAAGCTGTGCTAAAAACTGACTGATGTCCTGATAATAAAGACCTTAACTCTTTATCTCCGTAAGTTTTTTCCCTCGTTCTGACAGAATTGTTCATTTGTACCTTGTAATAAATAAATTCATTTTTGTTTCTAATCAGAAAACTTTAGGAATATAATTTTAAGAGAATGCATAATTTATGTTGTACTATAGGCTTCAAGTATTAGTTTCCCTTTGTTACTATTAAACAAAATAATGAATTACCAGTAATTATTTGTTAATATTCAGGCCTATTACGCCAAACTCTCGCCTGAAGACGTCCGATAGCACTAATGGTCCTGGACAGACGGTTATCAACTTCCCTTGAAAGCGAGGCGTCATTTGATACCATACTTGCTAGAAATGTGAAGTGGTCTACCACGTTAACAGGCTTCCCATTTTAGGTGATATTTGGGGCTGAGTAGGTTATATTGGGTGACTTCTGGTACATGACTTCTGTTTTCCCGAGGTTTAGAGATAAACCGAAAAAGGGGGCAGCGTATGCAGATTCGTTGACCGCGATCTGGAGATCATGTTCTTTGTGAGCTAGCAGGGCGCATTCTTCGGCATAGAGAAGCTTTGTTATGACTATTGCTTTTTTTTTGACGTTCAAGTTTGAACATATTGCTGTCCGAACGAAACCTGATGTAGATGCCCTCGTGCAATCGCTGCTTTTTTTTCCTACACTAACCGTTAATTTAGACCTGATGCTGGCACTTAAAGTTTAATCTATGCCTACGTTTTTTTCCTAAACTAAAAGCTAATTTAGATCTGATTCCGGCACTAAAAATTTAACCTATGCCTAGCATTTTTTTTCTAAACTAAACGTTAATTTGCATAGCTTTTTTTTCTCAAATTAAACGTAAAATTAGACCTAATGCCGGCTCCAAAAGTTTAACCGATGCTTAGATTTTATTTTCCTAAACTAAACGCTAATTTAGAACTGATGCCGGCACTAAAAGTTTAACCTATGCCTATCTGTTTTTTCCAGAAAAAAAAACGTTACTCTAGATCTGATGCCGGCACTAAAAGTTTAACCTATGATAACTTTTTTTCCTACACTAACCGTTAATTTAGACCTGATGCCGGCACTTAATGTTTAACATATGCCTATCTGTTTTTTCCAGAAAAAAAAACGTTACTCTAGATCTGATGCCGGCACTAAAAGTTTAACCTATGATAACTTTTTTTCCTACACTAACAGTTAATTTAGATCTGATGCCCGCACTAAAAGTTTGAGCTATGCTAACTTTTAAACCTAAACTGAATGCTAATTTAGATCTGATGCCGGCACTAAAGTTTTAACCTATGCTAACTTTTTTCCCTAGACTAACAGGTTATTTAGATCTGATGCCGGCACTAAAAGTTTAACCTATGCTTACTTGTTTTCCTACTCTAACAGTTAATTTAGATCTGATGCCAGCATAAAAAAGATATGGAACACCAAAAACATTATAAAAATAAATGACAACGTAGTTCTCTAAAAATAAATCAACTAGTTGTTCTACATAAAACTAGCATACATTGTTTGAAGAGTTTCGCTCTTTCCTTTCCTTACAAAAACTATAATTAAATATAACAAATCTATACACTCACAAATATACTGTTTCTTAAAAGCCAGTATCTAAACACTTGTTGTAAAAATACATTTACAAGATGGACCGTTAACATTCTATATAGAATACTACAGGTACGCATTTCAATAAATGAATTCATCTACATGCTGGCCTCTAAAAATAAGAATAGTCCAACATGAACATTAGGGTTTATTAAAAGAAATTTCTATAAATCAAATAAGAACATAAAACTAAAATGTTATTTAACCTTGGTTAGGCCAATAATAGAATATGCATCCACCGTGTGGGACCCCTCAACTCAAGAAAACATTAAGAAACTGGAACAAACACAAAATAGAGCAGTGAGATTCATAACAAACGAATATTCACATTTGACTAGGGTAACACCATTAGTAAAATCACTAAATTTAGAAAGCCTTCAGGACAGAAGACTCAAAAGTAAAGTAGCAATTATACATAAAACACTGAACCATAATCTTCAAATACAAAAACAAAATTTAATAAAATACTCTGAAAGACACAAAAATAAAGGCACATTCCTCGTCCCATATGCTAGGACAAATTTGTACAAATACTCCTTCTTCCCTAGTGCTATTAGAGCATGGAATGGGTTGCCTGAGCTAGCCAGAAAAACCAGTGACTTGGCAGAATTTAAGTCATTGGTTAATATGCATGACTAAATGCATGACGCGTAGGACGTAATCATCTTCTTTTTTGAAGTAACGTCTGTATTATATAAGATAAGAAGATGAACAAAAACCGCGGTAGTGATATTCTATATAAACTACTAATTAAATTTACAATCTAATATGAATAAGTAAAATGTGATTACCTGCAGCCATCCATAAACACATGGTGCAGAACAAGGCACAAACAGGGAATGTAGACGACGTAGGTCCAGTAACGTACGGACACTACAGCGACAAGAGATGCCCACGTTGGTCTGCCTTGTTATGCGCGGACACAATGTGCCATCTAGGGGGAAGGGTCACGTGGATATCGGGGTGGCCGGTGTTTTCTGAAAAGGTATCCACTCCACTACAGAGCCCCTAGCTTGAAACGTCCCGTCCCGGGGCGTTCACCCTAGTAGGACTCCGAAAACTGAAACAACTGTTTCTTGTCAGTGTCTTCTGGAACTACAAATATCTTTTCAGTTTCTAACGCGCTGAGTCCATCGGTCATACAGAGTGGTTTGTCTGGTGCTTCCTTGATACTAACGTCTTTCGCGACCCATGATGCCTGGGAAGCTGTAGAAAGTGTGGTAGGGAGTAGTGAGCGAAATCGTCTTTGTGGCTGGTTCAACTGCTTGTAGTTTCTTTTTTGTCTATGGGTCTTCCAGACTCTGTCATGTCTGGTCTGGTTAGGCTGACCAGCCTTAAAGTTTCTATTCCTTGATGCGGGGTATGTTTGAATTGAGTGACTTCCATCTGTATTGTACATTGCATCAGCTTGTTGCTCACTGGTTCGTTGTTCTACTTGGTGGGTTGGCTGTGAAACAATGGGTTTACTATTGCACACAGATTGAACCTCAGCCGTGAGTTGTGGTGATGGCTGACAGTGACGCCTTACATGTCCAGGTTCCCAGCACTGGGTGAAGACTGGTGATCCATCATCAGTGTATGGGGAAAATCCTCTCTTCGTCCTTGACCACACAAGACCCGGCGGTGCTGTTGGTCGAATTCTGTTTTGGTTGCTATGTTTCGTGTGTCTTTGTGTTGGTCTGCATTGACTATGTGGTTGACTAGAAAGTGGGTTAGTTGAGCTTGGCAGATTGTTATAACCAGACCCCTGGTGTTGTCGACTAGAGAGTGAGTTAGCGTTAGTTGAACTTAGCAGAATGTTATAGCCTGACCCCTTTATCTCTTCAAGTTGCTTCTCTAACTTGGCCAATTTTGCTAAGAGAACCTCAGACCACTGCTCTTGGGCTCGAGCTGCATCTTTGTTCTGGTTCTCCAACTTGAATGCATAGTTTCGTAGACTTTGAAAACTTATCTGGGGATGTTGCGCTATGAACCTAAACAGCTCTCTGCGAAGTTCTGGATCTCTGACTCCATAGGCATATTGGTCCCTCAATCTTTCCTCCTTGAAGCAATCTATTCCTTCTCTTTGTTCTTGCCTGATGGCCGTTGTGAACTCCTTAAATAGTCGGTGAGAGAATTTGAGCAGTGACTCACTTCTTCTTTGCTGCGACATCAGAAACGCAATTTCTGCTTCGCGCACCGGTATGATTACTTCAAAAGCAGATGTAAGTGCATCAAGCGGAGCTTCTGGATCACTTCTGATATGAGGTGGCTGAGGATCTATCTCTAATCTAGCTGGACCACTTATGTTCGCAATGATGGTTGCTGCCTTCTCTTGAGGCGAGAGGTAAGGCAGAAGTTCCCATAGATCTCTTATTTCTCTGACGAAATCTTCAATTGAAACCTCAACATTTCTGCCATCCCCGCTGAACTGTCTCATTTTTCTCGCAGGTTCTATGATGCAGTGAGGGCGCTGACAGGCCAGCTTCAATGCTTTAAGTTCAGATTGTAGTCGAGTCAACATCCCCTTAGTGACACGTTCCTTTCCCTCCGGCTCTCCTACACTGCACGTGGGACCCACGTCTCTCCCCTTCACTGAACTAGGTTCCACCATATTTCTCTCCATCTGGCTGCAGGTCTTAAGAAACTCTAACAATAATAGTAACCTAATAACTAAATCTATCTCAACTGAAACAATTTTCAAGCTAAGTAAAATCACAATTAAGAAAATATAAGCAAATTATTTTAAAATATAATAAACTAAATCTAACTACTCTAAAACAAAAAGAAGAAAACAAAAAATTGAAAATATTTGAAAGTACAGAAACGGGAGAAAACTAACTGTTACTTGTGGACATCTACGTCTGGTTGTCACTTTCTTAGTTTCGGTTGTCAGGATGCAGATTCTTAGACGTCTTTTGATTCCACAGTGTAGTCTCTCTTCCTGACCCCACTCGTGCTACCAAGTTTCTGTGGTGGGTTTGGCACAGAACACAAACTAAATGACATGACAAAGGTAACTCGTAGGACGATTCCAAACTGTTTATTATATACTAAAGACCTGCCAAAGGCAAACATAAAACATAATTACAAATGAACATAAACTAAACATAATTAATAGGTCTAAATACTAGATCTAATGAAAAACAAAAAAAGAAAATCTTATAGTGTGAACCAATCATCTCTTTGACAAACACAAGAAAGATATGGAACACCAAAAACATTATAAAAATAAATGACAACGTAGTTCTCTAAAAATAAATCAACTAGTTGTTCTACATAAAACTAGCATACATTGTTTGAAGAGTTTCGCTCTTTCCTTTCCTTACAAAAACTATAATTAAATATAACAAATCTATACACTCACAAATATACTGTTTCTTAAAAGCCAGTATCTAAACACTTGTTGTAAAAATACATTTACAAGATGGACAGTTAACATTCTATATAGAATACTACAGGTACGCATTTCAATAAATGAATTTATCTACATGCTGGCCTCTAAAAATAAGAACAGTCCAACATGAACAAAAACCGCGGTAGTGATATTCTATATAAACTACTAATTAAATTTACAATCTAATATGAATAAGTAAAATGTGATTACCTGCAGCCATCCATAAACACATGGTGCAGAACCAGGCACAAACAGGGAATGGAGACGACGTAGGTCCAGTAACGTACGGACACTAAAGCGACAAGAGATGCCGGTCGAATGGACAGTGCCCACGTTGGTCTGCCTTGTTATGCGCGGACACAAGGTGCCATATAGGGGGAAGGGTCACGTGGATATCGGGGTGGCCGGTGTTTTCTGAAGAGGTATCCACTCCACTACATAGATTTATATTATGTCGCTTGCCTTCTGGTATCTTGGCCGTTTCGGTGAGGTTGAGAAGGGGGGGGGGCGATTGCATGTACTGCCCTCCCCACTGTAGCCCTCTGAGTGGGGGGTGGTCCTTTTTTTATTTAGAATCATAGTTTGTGAAAAAAATTAGTTGAATATCTATATAATATAAACTACGTATTGATATGTGAACCCATTGTATATTATGTCTAACCACACTCTTATCTCAAATTTTATCAGTAGTAAATTTAAATAAAAAAGGGTTGTACCAGGTAGGAGGGGCGATTCATGCAATCGCCATTCCCTTATCGGACAAACCAATACTTTTTAATTTTGTATTACAGTTAAGAAATTACAAAATTTAATAAAAAAACATCTGTCACTAATATAATTTATATATACTATAAATTAAATTCTAATATCGAGTCGCCCCACCCCTATTGTTTAATGCCAAATGCAATCTTTAGCAGAAATTATTAAAGGACCGAGGATTAAACGTTTTCACACTACAGCCCCTCCCATTTCCAGACAGAGTTTATGTAATCTCACATGAATTTATCATAATTATTTTAAGAAAGACTTTGCATAGGAAAAGTTAGAATTCAAACAAAATTGTTCAGTATAAGATAAGAGTCACGCTTGAGATGAGTTCTAAACCCAAAATCAAGCATTCAACAGACAAGATGAAGCTAATGTTGACTCCAATCAACCACTGCTGCTCATGTTGTATCCGACGGGACAGCCAGATCCCTGCATTACAGTGATAGACGCACCATGGATCCAAACTCGGAACGCAAGGTATTGTACCCAGGTTCCTTACTTCACCCTACCCCCTTTTGTCTTACTTGTTTCCTTGCTTTGTACATTTAATTGCCCTGTCTGTTTGTTTGTCTGTCTGGTAAAAAGCTCATACCCATTCTTAGGTCACATTGAAACTTTGCACTTTGTTTTTCATTGGCGTAGATAATACATGATTCAAAACAAATTTAATTAATTAGTCAAATTAATTATTGGTTATTAATTATTAATTATATTGAATAAGGGAAATAATGTCTACATTATTGAGAGGTATCTTGTAAGTCCGGAGCTCTCCCCCATAGATTAACTTGTTTTTTTAAACAAGGCTCGGATTTAACAGTTATAATTTTTCAAAAGTAAATTAAATTTAAATTTGGTCTGGGGGTCTAAATATTCTATCATTTAAACACACCTATGTCAGTGGTTATACCCGCTTGAATATTCATTACATAGTTAAATAAATACATTTTTCGTATCGTCCTCTAAGTCTGGATCTATACTAAACTATAGGCCTAACCCAAACCCAAACTATAAGTAGCAAGCATTTTTTTTGTGAATAAACTGGATTTGAAAAAAAATAGGATACCTTTTTTACACTATTTTGGACAGTGAAATTTATTTTTCAAAGCCTTTACATTTTTAAAAATATTTTTGCAATTTAATTAGTTTAGTAATTAATTTATTGCAAAACTATCAATATGCTGAAGTCGTTGAAGCGTTTTATTTTGTTAAGATCAATATTTAGAACATGTATTTCAAAATTAGACATATATAAGTCTTTCGGCTTTTAAATGTAATTTTTCTTTCTTTTTTTCCCAGTGCTAAGAAAGTGACGACTCTTGTGAGGCCTGAAAGCTTAGGTCAGAGCGCCCCAACAACGAACAAAAATTACGTGAACTGGTTGGTCAACAAAACACCAAGTTCCACGGGGTTGAACACCGTCTCTACTGGTGCAGTTAAACCTCATGAGGCGAACCCTGTTCCGGACAAGGCTGTGTTCACATCTGTTGCAGCCTCAACCCCTTTGTCCACTTCATCTACTGTTGCAGCCTCTACCCCTGTGTCCACTTCATCCACTGTTGCAGCCTCAACCACTGAGGCCACTTCATCTACTGTTACATCCCCAACGTCCGAGTCGCCTTAATTCTCTCTAGAAACATCAACTCCTGGGGAAATATTTGAATTCATTGCAACGGCGACACCCAGGAGGATTGGTATCTCGATCCCTACGAGGATATCAGATTGTTTGATATTTTCAGCGCTTTCGGAAGTGTAGATTCTCTAACGATACAACACACAAAAGTGAGAGAACATTCTCACTTATACAGCACATAGAGGGAGTGAACATTCTCACGTATAATTTTTATACTTGTCTAAATAATACACATTATTACAAACACTTTTTTTTTTGCTTAGCACATAGAGATACAATAGAAAAAATCAATTTTATTCTAGTACTACTAAAGGATAAGTCTAGAATGATCTCTATTTCTTTTGACTATACTGTCTCTACATTAATAATAATATTCTATAAAATATAATGGCCTCCTTCAGTGGTAACGACTGAGGATTTCATAAAAACACTTTTACAGAATATTGACTAATGTTATACAGAAGGAGGACGTTAGTGTGGAGCGATAGAGCCAACGAAATGTGTGCTATCAACTATAAACTCTGCTGATCTTTTTGATTGTGCCACAAAATGATAAAGTTTTCTTACTTTAGTTAAAATGATCAAATAAAAATTTCTTCCTAGAACACTTATATATATACTATATCTAGACTGGACAAGTGAACATTTTTTAAAAAGTTGAAACAATGCGTTGTTTTGTGAAGTAGTTGTTTGTTTTTTTTTCAACCCTAACCTATGTAACATATAATTTAATTTTTAGATCTAGATCAAGTAATTGAACATCAAAAATAAAAGTTTTCTAGTCTCCTAATTATTATTTTGCAATTTTTGGATACATAATGTAGAAAGATGTAGGTAATCAATCAATTTAAATGTACATAAGATGATTAAAATCAACAGACATAAATTATTTCGATGTTCAAACAATGGAAACAATCAGGGAAATGGCTTTGTTTCATATATTTGCGTGAATATATAGATCTGTGATTAATAGCCCATTCTAAAGAAAATCCGAGAAATGATTTTGCATTATTTCTAAACTTTAAAAACTAAAGATCATTAATTTTCTAAGACAGAAAAGTTTGATTTGGGCGACTTCCCTTAGAGCTGGAAAAAAGAGTTTACGTACATAAAAATCTATATATGTATATATATAGGCCTGTGAATCGATCAATCGCGGTAAAGAATTTGTTTCCAGTTTTCAGTCTAGTATAATATATAAGTCTATGGTCTATATACTTTCTGTTTATGTTACAACTAATTGAGTAACAAAAATTACCTAGATTATATTTACAACAAAAATAAAATAGCATATTTCAGCTTCCTGGTTGAAGAAACTTATAATCGATGAAGTGATTATAGTATATCAACATATATTGATATATATATATTGTGACGTTCGCTCCTTTGTTTTCCTTAATTGAATATTCCAAATATTGTTTTAAAACAATTTAAGTCTGTTATATAATTTCAGAATAATGCTATTGTTAGAATGCCATGTTACAATCTATTGTTATATTTGACAATTATCGCATATGATAATAGAGTCCCTATTCTATTTAATGTTTTCCTCTTATCAATATTGAGGTATATGCCTAATTAATACTTACTGTCCGCTAATATTGCGGCACCAAATAATTTCAATATAACAGATAAGATAAGATAAGATAATTTTTATTGGTCCAATCAAATAGAAATTCAGTTTGACTAAAAATAGACCACCTCAGCGAAACTACTGTAACAATAACAGTATAGATGCAAATACGAACAATATTCACACAAAACACACTCGTTAACTATCGTAACCTTATAGTATAAAATTTAAAAAAAATGAAAAGACTACTATTCTTACATTGCTGTGTCCCAGGTGGCCTACTGCTTGGGAAGTACTTGGAAGATGTTCAGATGTTAATCTCTTTTCTGCAGAGACATCTTCCTTCTGTCTGAGAAGGAGTCTTTTGGTTCTTTTCTGTGTGGCTTCGTGATAAGTCGAATGGCTGGCCATAGTTTTAATATTTTATACTAGATTAAATCTCGAAGCATTCCGCTTAAGTTACAATCAAGAAATAGTTCGGGACCATGAAATGGTGTGAAATGAAGAAGGTTTGGGTAAGTGTCTACTTTCTTGGGGGGAGGTCAAGGCCTGACATGGGCGGGGTTTACCGTTTGATGATTTGGTACGTTTTAGGGAGTAACATAACAAAGAGGGGTGGCTGCCTGGTCGTGCCTAGTCAAGACCTGACATGGGCGGGGTTTACCGTTGTATGGGTTTAGTACGTTTTAGGGAGTAACCAATCAAAGGGGGATGGACTGTCGTTCGGATTTATTGATTGTCCCGGGTTCAAACCCTGCCCTCTCCCATCCCCCGTCATCCTGCGAGAGGTTTGAAGAAGGGATTAAATTATCTTCAACTCAGAAGGAACATGTTAAACATTTTACAAACAAACATAAACATTCAGTTGGTCAGATAATGATCAGACAACGATTAATTCGACTAAAGACAATTACAACACTAAGTGTGAGTTAGGATTTAGTTAAAAAAAATATTTTTTAATTACCAAAATAAAATAAAAAAAACATAAATTATGTATAATTAAATATACCAGCCTTAGTCCCAATAAAGTTCATTTTTATACTTTGTGAAATATAAAGAATATAACCACATCACAATCTGAATAATATTTGGTGACTTGAAGATATATATTTAGTTTGTCCATTGTGGTTCGAATGTGACCACTTTTGTCATCCAGAGGGCTGAGGGTTTTGCACTGGGGTTCTGTATCTCCTCGAGTTGCTGGTGAAACCCATGTCAGCCCGGAATGTTCATGAAGATACTGAACGTAGTAATGACTTAAAGAAAACTGGATCGTCGTTAAACATGAGATCTAGACATACACCGTATGTAGCCTGTACCTCAGAACTGTTCGAATAGATTTCAGTATTAAGAAAAATAGTTGAGTTCTAATTAGCCTTAAAGTGACACACAAAACGAACAGAACAACTGTTTAGTCTAACAAACACTCATGGTTACCTAATATATGTTAGGGATTATAAAGGCGGTTGGTCATTGTTCTGGCCAAATGACACCCTCGTTAACCGTCGGCCAAAGAAGCGGAAGACCTATCTATCATCTGCCCTATAAATGCAAAAGATCTAAAAGAAGATTTTCTTTTTTGCTTTTTATCTGAAGATTAAAACATACATTATATAGGAGGAAGGGAGATAAAGTTCAAGAGAAATGAAACTGACTATGCCGAACAAAGAGAAATGAAAGAGACTATGCTGAACAAAGAGAAATGAAAGAGACTATGCCGAACAAAGAGAAATGAAAGAAATTATGCGGCACAAAGAGAAAGTAATTGAGAGTGAACATTTAAAGGTCCAACCTCTTCCTAAAATCCCCATGCTCTATTTTCATTCTTTACTCTCGTTATAATATTCATTTTTTGAACTATTCAATTGTATTCTATTTTTCATATAGGAATAAATATTATTCCATGTTTTATTATACGTCTATCTGAACTCGCTAAACGTGACCCTGCCTTTGTCTTCCAAACAAGTAACTTAATTAGAACGTGTAGTTGTGAGTGTAACAAGAAGGGTAGCGGGGAGGGGAACACTCAAATGTTTTTTTTTTACAAAGTTTATATTAACTCTTTCTCTCCGTAATTATTTTTCCACGTTTCGAAGGGATTCTTCTTTTTGCTCGATACCATGTCCCTCCCCTGTTATGATTAAGCTTCAATAGTTTTGTTGTTTGTTATCAGAAAAAGTTGTATTTGGTATATAATTAAAGGGGATTGCATGCTCTTTTTATAACACAAGGTAAAGTTTATAAAATTAAACATTAGTTTAATTTAATTAGGTCAAACCAACGATGATATCGTCAATTAGGAGAGAATGAGTTAATTCACCCTGTATGTCTGAATGGAATCTTATACACGTTTTATTTCCAAAATCTCTTTCTCGAATCAAGTTTTGAAACTTTGCATCATTTATACACATAGTCAATGAAAACACAGGAATCAATCAAATAGACAAGAAATAACCGATTGGTCGTAATTCATTTTGTTTTATATAGAAGATGCACTAATGTAAGCGGAGATAAGCCTTGTGTAGGGAATTAAGTCGTTACCAAAAAAATATTTTAAACCAAAGATTTTTGATACTATAAATCCTTCTATTGTTATAAGTGGTTGAATAGTAAAAGACGTCAGCCTTCCATCACGAAGGCTCGAGATCTTCTGTTATACTTGAAAGTGAATTTCGCACATTAAAAAAAAAAAGCTTTTGAAAAGGCATCACAGAAACCTTCCAATTGTCCACAAAAGTGATTTGATCACAGCTGCACTAAGCTTAATATTAACATGATGAGAGTTTGCGATGAACAAAAATGTAATAAAAATATTTCCAATCTAACTAATCTATTAAAAATTACTTACAAGATTGATTAAAAATATTTAATGAGATTTCAATCAATATTAGCGAGTTTTTTTTTTTTTAAATATGAATTTTACTTTTTAACAGGTAGATTTGTCTGGGTTTAGACGTTTACTGCAAATTTAGCATGTGAAAACTAACAATTTTCTAATCACTAATGCAAATATCAAATC
The DNA here is from genome assembly GCA_036873155.1 of Biomphalaria sudanica. Lineage (NCBI taxonomy): Eukaryota > Metazoa > Mollusca > Gastropoda > Planorbidae > Biomphalaria > Biomphalaria sudanica. Next base: position 376,386 of record JAZGLO010006685.1, read on the forward strand.
AATATGTTTGTATGACGAAGCCATGCGAAACACTGCACTCATCCTTAATATTATTTTGTTTATATATTTGTAGCCCTCGACACTAAAATCAGAGTGACGCGCTCACTGGTCACGGCCACATCCTTATTTGATTGCGAATCTTGTACGCTGATTGCAGGGTGTAGATCTAGAGAGGTGGACAGGCCTATCATTGAAATAAATTCTATCCAAGGTAAAAGTCAGAGAGAAATGGAGAAATACAGTAAATAGATCTTGTGTGGTGCCCCAACCGTTCAGCATGCTAAGGGATAAGTGAAGGTGTAATGTAAAAACAAAGAGCTGAGAGAATATTCTTAATCAATTTGTTTCAAAATATGAAACCTGGACACATCTAGAAAACGAATCTAACGAGTTTCACAGAAATATGAAACCTAGACACAGATCTAGAAAATGACTCTATCGAGTTTCACAGAAATATGAAACCTGGACACAGATCTAGAAAACGACTCGAACGAATTTCACTGAAATTTTAAACTTTATGTATATGATTGGGAAAAGAATTTTTAGCTCGTTGACCACATTGGAAAGGTTCCACAAAGGTGCCAGTTGAATAGAGATATTGTTATAAACAAGAAAAACATTTCGCTTGACAACTTCAGAGTCCGCCGCTGACAGCGTCTTATTGGCGTAACAACAGCAATGCCCACTTGTAATAAGAAATAAAGGAACACTGAAGAGTAACCTAAAACAAGGCTTTATTAAACTAGAACGACACATGAACTGACGAAAGAGACTTGGATAGTAGCACACTAAATCAATGTTGTGAACACATTCTCACGACGTTACACAAACATAAACAAATACTAACTATTTCACCACATTCACCCCGCCTAGAATTAAAATAGCAAGTATAGTAATATAGTAGGCCATAGCATAAATAAAAAAAAAGAATGCCAGTGCCTGCAATACAATAGATCAATAAATAGTGTCGAAATATTAGTTTCTCTTGTAAACAATAATGAGGAGTGATACAAAGAAACATAAAAACCAGTATCTGTAGTAGGACGTATAAACAATTACTAGTTTCAGTAGCAGGGGATAAACAATGCCAGTTTATGTAGTCAGTATAAGTCTAGTAATAGAGAAACAACTCTAGACTCTATAGTTCGGTCTGGTTCTTCTCTCTCTTAAGTTGTAACGGGGTTGACTATCATGCTCTACAGTTTGGGAGTCACTAATGAGTTCCTGAGCGTCAAGTGGGGTATGATGGTTCTGTGTATTTTCAAGAGGAAGCGCTCGGAGATCCTCAGAGCCTTCCAGGGGTTCTTTCCTTTCTTGTATCACCGTAGGGGTGTTGACTGGTACTTCCATGTTTTGAGCTTCTGGAGGATATTCATTATCCTCACCCTGAGCGAAGAACGAAGGTTCACTTGTTGTTGTGGATGGGGAGGGGTTGGGAGCCAAGCGTCTTAGAGAGACTGTCTCCTCTTTACCGCTGGGCAACCGTACCACGGCATATTGGGGGTTACACATCAGTAACTCGACTTCTTCCGTGAGAGGATCATACTTTCAAGATCTGTTCTCTCTTCTCAGCAACACTCGACCTGGGCTGGATAGCCAAGTGGGGATAAATATCCCGAAGGAGGATTTCCGGTTGAACCGGAAAACTCTCTCATGTGGAGTTTCGTTTGTTGCCGTAGATAGTAATGATCTAATCGAGTATAGGGCCTGGTTCAAGACAAGTTCCCATCTTGAGATCGGGAGATCGAGGTCTTTCAGTGCTAAAGTAACAGCGTTCCATAGAGTTTTGTTTAGTCGTTCAATTTGCCCGTTGCCTGAAGGATTAAAAGCGGTTGTTCTACTTGTAGCTATTCCCCTCTCGTGCAGAAAGGATTGCACCTCCTTCGACATAAAGGACGTACCTCTGTCGGAATGGACGTATTCTGGCATCCCAACTAAGGAAAACAGCTGATTTAAACACTTTATGACAGTAGATGAGGACATATCGGGACATGGGTAGGCAAATGGGAAGCGTGAGTACTCATCCACCATTGTTAATAAATATTTATTGTGAGTAGCAGATGGGAGTGGCCCCTTAAAATCGATGCTTACTCTCTGAAATGGTTGGGTAGCCTTGATGAGGGTGCCTGAAAACTGTTTAAAGAATCTAGGCTTCAGTTCAGCGCAAGTTTTACATTGGTTTACCACTTTGCGGACGTCCTCGCAGGAAAAAGGTAAGTTCTTAGTCCGAACGAAATGGAGGAGTCTCGTGACCCCTGGGTGGCAGAGGTTGTTGTGTAACAGTTTGAGGTCTTCTCCAGTCATTGCTGACGCAAAGTGGTTTCTTGAAAAGGTATCCGCCGCAGCGTTTTGTTTCCCGGGTCGATATACGACGTCATATTGGAAACAACTAAGCTCTAGTCGCCATCTTTGTATCTTTTCGTTTTTGATCTTGCCCTTGTTTTGCTGGTCAAACATAAAGGACACTGAGCGTTGATCTGTAAACAATGTGAAAGGTCTACTGATGAGGTAATGTTGCCATTTTCTCAGGGCTTCTACGATAGCGTATGCTTCCTTTTCAACTGCAGAATGTCTGCGTTCACTATTAGTGAGTGTTCTTGAAAAGAAGGCGACAGGACGGCCGTCTTGATTAAGAGTGGCGGCGATCGCGATGTCAGAGGCATCTGTTTCGACTATTAGTGGTCGATTATAATCTATCGTCGACACAACAGCGTTTTCAAGTTCATGTTTTAGCTGTTTTAAAGCTTCCTGTACTTGTTCAGGGAGAGGAAAGGTTTTGTTGTTCACCAATAAATGGATCTTGTTGGAGAAATTTGGGATCCATTGAGAATAATAGGACAGTAGTCCAATAACCCGCTTTTGTGATTTCATGTCTTGTGGTGGAGGTAGATTTCTCAACGCTTGAAATCTTTCGGGGTCTGGTCTTAATTGCCCTTGTGAGATTTCGTAACCTAGGAGGCATACTTTATCAGTCGCAATAGCACTTTTATCATCGTTGAATGTGATACCGTACTTTTTAGCGGCGTTGAGAAATCTTTGTAGATTCTGGTCGTGGCTACTGGAGTCACGTCCGCAGATGGTAACGTTATCCACGTAAGCGAACGTATCCTGTAGCCCTTCCTCCTCAATTATGGTGTTGATCGTCCTTTGAAATGCAGCAACTCCGTTTGTCACTCCAAAAGGAATGCGGCAAAACTGATAAAGCTTTCCGCAAGCCTCGAACGCCGTGTACTGCTTTTCATCATCCCTGATAGGTATCTGGTGATAAGCGCTTTTGAGGTCAAATGTACTGTATATTGAGTATTTAGATATTTCCTGCACCAGTTCATCAACTTTTGGCACGGGGTACGCGTCGAGGTAAGTGAATCGATTGATGGTTTGACTATAGTCGATAACCATTCTCTTTTTGTGCCTTTCATTCGTTGTTACAATTATTTGAGCTCTCCACGGGGACGTGGAAGGTTCAATAATTTTGTGAGATAGAAGTCTCTTGATTTCAGTTTGAATGAATTTGGAGTCAGGCATAGAATATTTTCTAGATTTAGTGGCTATGGGGTGGCAGTTAGGAGCAAGATTAGCGAAGAGGTGAGGGGCTTCAACTCGTGCAGCTTTCAGCGTACAGACCTGAAGAGTGCTTCGTTTTCCCTCAAATGGGATCATCAGTTTTTCGTGCTGGCTGATGAAATCTAGTCCTAAGATTACATCAGATACTAGTCCGTCTAGTAGTGAGAGCTTCACACTTTCGTATTGTTCGTCTTTGTACTTTATTTTGGCGAAAATATGTCCGTGAGTAGTGCGAGAAAGATGTGTAGAGGCCATGTAGATTCTGTTTCTGGACATTTCTAATTTCCATTTGTACCTTTTAGCAATTGAAGAAGATATATAGCTTTCACTGCTCCCCGTATCTACGAGAGCCTTCAATGGTACTCCATTGACCAGTATTGAAATTGTAGATTTAGTAAGGCCGGACGCTGGTGTCGATGCCCAGGAAGATCCAACGGTTGTAGTCCGTGACGTCTCATCATCCGCTTTCACTATGGCTGAGGTTGTAGATTTGAGTGTCTGTCTGGTCGATCTACAGACTTTCTGAAAATGACCCCTCTTGCCGCACAAGTTGCATGTAGCGTCACGGGCTGGACATCTAAAGCGTTGATGTGGGCTGTATCCACAAAAGAAGCATCTTTTACTAGTCGCCGCACTCACCTCATGTTCTAGTTTTGTTGTTGGAGAAAGGCTCTCCACGTCGGCGCTGGCTCCACATGGAGTTTCAGAGTAGATGTTATACGCCATGGCATGGTTATGGGCATATTCAAGTTGTCTTGCCTCTTCATAGGCACTCTGTAGAGTTAGAGTAGATTTCTCTAAGAGTCGCAGCCTTATGCTGTTTGAAGCCAGTCCAGTAATGAAGGCGTCTCTTACGAAGATATCTCTGTGTTCTTCAGCGGTGACAGCTTTGAAGTCACAGTCTTTGGCCATACTTTTAAGCTTAAGTAGGAAGGAGTCAACGGTTTGTCCGTTCTCTTGTCAACATAGTTATCATGTGCCGTGCGAAAATTTCGCTTTTAGGTTTCACGTAGACATTTTGTAGAACTTTGATTCTTCGAACGTTGTACACTCACTTATGTACTGAAATACGCTCGAAGAAACGTAGTTTTCAAGTAGTTTCTTTTTGTCAATCTCGCAATGAGAGACTGAGGAGATGAAATTCTCAAATGTTCTGAGCCAGTGCAGCCACTTCTCGGCAGCCGATGGCGTGCTAGGCTCTATGTCTAGCTCTTTTGGCCTAAATAGACGCTCCATTTGTATTACAATTTTTACTTACAGACTGAGAATAGTGTTGAACGAAAATCCAAATAAGATACACGAGACACATAGATCCATAGAATTGAAAATTTCTAGTTTAATAATTGTAATAAGAAATAAAGGAACACTGAAGAGTAACCTAAAACAAGGCTTTATTAAACTAGAACGACACATGAACTGACGAAAGAGACTTGGATAGTAGCACACTAAATCAATGTTGTGAACACATTCTCACGACGTTACACAAACATAAACAAATACTAACTATTTCACCACTACTGACCGTCCCTGTTGCCCCGTGGCCGATTAGATAAAACCCTCGTCAATAACATTGACGTATATAGCTTAAAGCCTGGCCGAAAGTTCATATCGCCTGACCTCCAATGTATATCGCCTGACCTCCAATGTACATCGCCAATGTGTGAGCCCGAGTCTATGACTCAGTTCACCCATACCACTTTTTTTTGTTATTACAAGACTTCTATATCACCTCATGCTGTCTGGTATATCACCTCATGCTGTCTGGCATATCACCTCATGCTGTCTGGCATATCACCTCATGCTGTCTGGCATATCACCTCATGCTGTCTGGCATAATGTTTGAACAATGTGGTCTTTTTCTCCCACTTCCCATTCTCGGATCAAGTTAAAACTTTGCACGATTATTTATTGTTCCTCATAAAATATGAATCACTAATACAATTATAAATAAGTTAAATTATTGCAAATTATTATTAACTTTTCAAGACAAAGGGGGAAAGTAATGAAGTATGTATCTCTAAATGTGGCGTTCTTTTCATTAGTATTTTTAAAAGTATTTTTTTTATATTTTGCTTCACACGTTTTAATGTTTTATAGAAATATTTATATATTGTAATTACTTTTTAAAATTCAATTTAAATTCATAAGCTACATTTTCGTTCATTGATAAAAGAACAGGCTTGACCTTTCTGCATATAGATCTGTTTTTGGCATGTAGCGTGAATAACGAAAATCAATTCAAATTTAATCAAGCGTTATTCTTTCTTAATTTTTTTATTTAAATTAATCAAACATTAACAGATTCGAGTACATAAATACCAAAATGGTTGCGTCATAATTAAGTACCTTTTTAAGCACAATAAATTCAAATTACAAACTTTTTTTTTGCTTGCAGTGCAAAATTTTGATATAGTAGGCTACAATGTTCTCTCAATATGACCTTCGAGTCATTGTTTGATTTGTCTATTTGTTTTAAAATGGATTCCTCTTTTTATTTTCTTACATTTATCCATAGGTTTACTTAAATCGCTTCCACATTTCTCCAGGTCGTTTTCTCTTCTTATTCTATGTATAAAATAGCCCAGATCTTTCAAATAGAAACCAAGCAAAGAGGAGATAACTGTTTCAAATTGAGAACGAAAATCCTCAAAAATACAAAAAAATAAAACTGTGTTGCCTTACATTGTTTTAAAAGTCTTTTAGACGTAGCAGGGTCGGACGTAGAGGTCCGGAGGCCCAGGGGCAAAGAGGGAACGGAGTCTGCCAATTATAAAAAAAGACGATTTTTTTCTGCCAGGTCTTACGTAAATGTATTATCAACAAATGGCCCAAATTATTTCAACAAAGAATGTTTTAATTTAAGTCATATACGATTTATCAACGACTAAATTACCGCGTTGGCGAATGATACTTTGCGAGATGTTTTCGACGTTGTTGATTTCACTGAAATCTAGCTCCAAGCGTAGGCCTAAATCTTAATATTGTTTTATTTTTTAATCTCGTAGAGTAAATCTTAATTTTGGTGTTGTTTTATATGTATCTCTCTAGTGGAGTCCCTGAGACAGTAGCCCCCCATGCCTTCCCAAAAATCCGACCCTGGGACGAAGGGTCTTTTTAAAAAAAAGATATCTTTAAATCTGTATAGATAATTATCTACGTCTATAAACCATGCGGAAAAAGATGCACGCACGCAGACTCTCTAACCCTCGATAAAAAAGTCAGGTAACTTTCCCGGCGATAGAGAGCGCGGCTCAGAAACAAAAAAGAGGGGGGGGGAGAACAAGTAATTTTTCACTAAATAGCTGCGTATGCTACGCTGGGGGTCGGCTGGTAATCTATATACCCCTACCAGTAGACAGTCGTCACTAGTACACTTAAATGTCCAGTACTTTGATAGCTTTGATGCTACCAATGACACACGCAGACACGGACCATCCCAGACCGCCACGATAAACAAAGCAATAGCCAGGATTCCGGGAAAAAAAGCGAACTTTTTTTTTGTATCTGGAAGTCTGACATAGTTCACTCCCCATCGCCTAATGTTCTTCCTAAATATTCTACGCTATCCTCTTTCTCTCTCCCCCCCCCCCCAGCCTCCAAACAGAGTGTATGTAGAATTTAGACAAATATTTGCAGATACATTCTCAACGATTGCACATATTAGAAATCTCTCTCTTCTTTCTTTCCTTTTTATTTTCATTTTCCCTTAGATTAACAAAAACATTTCTGAATTTTTCTTCTTCCTCGTTCTCATTATTATGTTGGAGAGTTCAGATGACTTGACCAATATATGAGATGAACTGTGCTATGGTTTCTAAATCAGAGAGCTCTGCTTATCATGGGCGTAACCGGGGGGGGGTTGAACCCCCCCCCCCCCGAAATGAAATCCCCCCCATCCTCCAGCAGGGGGGGGGTGTTGGAGTTTGGTGACTGCTGTGCTAAGGCAAGTGATGGTTTAGTATTAAAATTTTACCTAAAATAATCAAAATTAAAGCAAAAAGTCAGTGAGTTTAAAACCTACTACCAGTAGTTTTGAGTTTAAACCTCCCTAACAAGGGTTTTGAGCTTGAAACCCCCTACCAGGGGGTTTTGTGTTTGAAACCCACTACCAAGGGGTTTTGAGTTTAAAACTCCCTACCAGGGGGGGGGTGCATTTAAATCCCCCTCTTCTCAAAAACAAAAAAAAAGAATTGCAAACGACAATCCCCAAATTCCAAGAGCACATCTAAAGAAGATTTTGATTTTAAACCCCTCTCCAAAATTAGTGCTCCAAAATTTACGATAAACCCCTCTTCAATATAAAAAAGCTAATTACACACTCAAAATTGTATGAATGTAGCCAAAGGGGTTTTGAGTTTAAACCCCTCTTCAACTGGGTTTGAAGCTAAAAATACCTCTTCAATATAAAAAAAAAGCAAATTACGCACTCAAAATACTATGAGCATAGCCAAAGGGGTTTTTAGTTTAACCCCCCCCCCCCCGCAAGCGGGGTTGGAAGCTAAAAAATAAAGCTTCAAAATAAAAATAAATAAATTTCGCAACCAAGTCTATTGGGTATTTTGAGTTTAAATTTCCCTTCAGAGAGGTTTGATGTAAAAATAAAAAAATACCTCTTCAATATAAAAAAAACAAACAAATTACACACTAAAATTCTTTGAGCGTAGCCAAGCCAATTGGGGGGGGGGGGGTTGAGTTTCAACCCCTCTCTTCCAGATGGCTTTTCTAAAAGTTTAAAGCCGTTCAAGATAGTTTTGAGTTAAAAATCCCCCTACATAGCGTTTTAAGGTTAAAAGCCACTCTCTTCAATATTATTTCAAAAGCAAAGTACTGTCACCAAATTCTATGACCGTAGCTGAATGAGGTCTTGAATAAAAAAAAAAAAACAACTCCAGATATATTTTAGTTTAAAAACCCCCAACTGATGATTTTGACGATAAAACTTCCCCTTTTGATATAACATCTAAAGCAAAATAGTCACCTAATTCCAAGATCGTAGACAAGAGAAGTTACACATGTCTACCAGTGGCTGAGCTCCATTAATAAAGTGCAATGAATAGTCATCTGCCGAAATTTAAAAGCAATAAATGTGGCTAAGACGGATTTTAGGAGTCAGTTACAGAGATCGGGTCTAAATCAAGGAAATGCCGAAGTGGGAGTCGACCCCTTAGTAAGGTTGTGACAGAGCGTCGCATGAGGTTTGCGGGACATGTTCCCCAACAAAATAAATTACGCATAATAAGAGTTGCGATGACATCCTAGTACAACTTGACGCCACACTTCCATGGAGGTTCTCAGAGCAGGTGGGAAGAGGCTTCAGACATTGCCAGTGACAGATTTTTGTGGAAACAGCTTGCCAGCAATGCGCCGAACGGCGTGGGAGAATGTATGTCAGTAAGAATAGCACATTAGGTTTTTGAAATAAAACTTTTTAATTGAAAAATAATGCACTGTAGGTAGGACTGCATTTAGTTGACTTTCAATACTAGAAATAGTGCTTGGTGGTGCCCCGCGCTAGGGCAGCTCCTAGCGCTCCCCCAGACCCCTTGCTGGCAAAAGGCGAAGAGTTTACAATTTTTTCACTAACTCCAGGAAGAGCCTCTTCAAGGGCACAATAAACATCTTCCAAAAGAATGAAGGGTCAGAATGTAATAGAGATTAATTATACACACACACACACACACATATATATATATATATATATATATATATATATATATATATATATATATATATATATATATATATATATATATATATATATATATATACAATTTTTTGCGGGGGGGGGGGTGAGAAAAAAATCCCCCCCCCCCGAAAAAATTTCTGGCTACGCCCATGCTGCATATACATAGATCTAGTTTTCTTTCTAAGGAATTGTTTTGGGGCCAGTGTCTTGTTCGAGTCTCTTGATAACGAATACAGTTTTGAAGAACATGGTCAGCATTCTTTGGTGACACACCACAGGGGGAGATGAAAAAAATATTAAACAATAAACACACATCAACATAATTTTTTTTTAAAGTACGCCTATTTTTCTAAATAAAACAAATTAAACAGAAATGATTTCTTATGCATAATGTCAGGATTTTTTTTTAAATTAGCAGTTTTGTTATTCTTTTTTTTTTTTTAAGATTTTTTTTTGTGATGTACAAGAAATTTTTAAATTGTGTATGTGTTAGCCATTTACAAACTTTATTTCAACTTCATTTCCAGTCAATAAAATCTGCGCCAGGGTCTCGCCGCTCAAACAAAAACATTGGTCTTTGAACAGCGCTGTTTGAAAGAGTGTCAAATCGTTGGTGTCTTCACTACAACAATGACCTTTGATGGCCAAGTGGCGCAGGTAGATAACGCCAACATGTCCACTACTTCAACTTTAAATTTACCGACAATGATTGCCCAAATATGCATACTGTACTAATTTAAATCTGTATATTTTATTTTAGGCCCTATTGTAATTTTTTTTTGGTACAAAAGTCCAAAAAGTTACGTAATAACAAGGGCAGTCTGTTTTTAGAACAAAAATTGGTTGCATTTGGGTTATTTTATAGTTTAGTATTAATTAAGCGCAGTGGCGTAGCTAGGGTGGGGGGGGAGGAGGAAGAATTAGGAAATCCCCCCGGGCCCTTTCTTGAAGGGGGCCCCAAATGAGTATTTTTTACATTAAATATTAAATATTACCCAAAATGCAGGGAACCCACAGAGGCGAAGCCCCACGGGCCCCCAAATGATGGCAAAATCCTAGCTAAGCCCCTGATTGGGCGGTTGATCGTTGTGCTGGCCACATGACACCCTCGTTAACCGTAGGCCACAGAGACATGACCTTTACATCATCTGCCCCATAGATCGCAAGGTCTAAAAGAGGAACATAATTTACTTTGAAATACATTATTCGTTCTGAAATTATAGCCACTAGAGACGCAGCTTAAGATCTTTTATTTTACCTATCCTTACTTAATTTTTTTTTTGGTGGTAAGATCTACTAGAAGGCCAAAGATACACAAGAGTAGGCATACCTTTAAATTATTTACAAAGTGGTGACTAATTAAACAATTTCTTTAACAAAAGCATAACACTTTAGCGTAAAGTGTTATAAAAAAAGGGTTCTTTAAAAAAAAAAAAAAAGCCAGAAGCAACTGTCAGGCGAACAATCACAAGATACCGATCTCACTATTTAAGAAGAGAAAAACATTCATTCTTATGTGCATTAATCTTAAAGCTAAGTTTCAACTCCAACTGGAAGCAATCATTGATGTAGCAGATACATTTGGAGCAATCCAACCAAAAATTCTTTAGTTCAACAACTGACGAAGTATTGTCAGTTTCAAAGTATTGGCGTATGTAATTATTTTTCAAAAGGCGACATTCAAATAAAAATACCAAGACCGAGAAGAGATCTAAAGGCAGCAAAGGGTATTCCCGAAGAAAACAAAATGACAGTGCATGATTCCTAAAATCCACTAAAAACTTCACAAATATCTCTAAATCATCAAACAAAGCCTTCAACCGTTTCTTACCATCTGCATATGTTGTAGAGTCATGTGAAAAATGATTTTTAAATTAAAATTAAAAGATTTTTTAGATAGACGAACCTACGGCACTTTCAAATGGTCAATTTTATTACAAAAGAAACAGTAACAGATATGAATTTTAATGAAGTTCATAATAAGTTTTGACATTTGAAATTAAATTTCCTAATGGTTGCATTGTTGCAAAATTGAACTATATATTGATGGCAATGTCTTCTATTCCAATGCCATAGGATAAGGATGCGTGCAGTGCTTCACGTGACTACACAAACCTAGTGAAGTATATAAATTGTAATAAACAAAATACTTTTAAATTTAATTAATTAATCATCGACATGAATTGATTCCATTCCCGCCCCCCCCCCTTTTTTTTAAATTTAAATTCTGGCCCTTGCTATTTAGAAAGTAAAATTTCTCAAGTCAAAATTTAAAAAATGATAATCTCCCTTACACAATATCACAGAGTGAGTGTTAAAAAGCTAAATTATGTTAAAAAAAAACTGTAATAGCATTCAATAAGTCCAAATTATTTCAGCAATTAACACTATACGTTGGTAACACACATTTTTTGTGTGTTGACTATGAGTATCGTAGATAACAATTCCAGACTTCATAATTTACTACTGTATATAGAAAAGAATGATTCATTATATCTCCTATTCGTATAACATTGTGTAGTGTTTTTTATATTGCTGCATCTAATCACCAGCATTACCCATCATCTAGTCTTGAACTGACCAACCAACAGACACTGCGATAGGTTGATGCGGAATATTCACCTGACATATAAAGCCGTAAGCTCCGCCCTGTCCTCTGTGTAGCCCCGTGACGCTTAACCACTTTAAAAGCTGACCACTTAGTACCACTTACCTCATTTCACCCGAATTCCGTGTTCCGAAGTTTCCAGTGACTTGTTCATTTCTTCTACTTTGTGCTGAGTACTTCGTTGATTCTTCTCTTCCATCCAACTACAAGACTTTGTACTATGTCTCAATGCTGGTGTGTGGCTTAAGTCACACTTAGTGAAGGCTAAGTTTAGCATTAACCAACACTGATTTTGTTAAAATGTCCTGTAATTCTTCTTCAAAAAACTCTAAACTTGTTAGAAAAGTCAATTGTACAACATCTCATGATGTCGAATGTCAAAATGCAAGAGCCCCCTAAAGAGGTAAAGCCTCTCGGGTCCCCAAATCCCTAGCTACGCCACTGGACCCAAACTGTAAAGAGAAAAAGTAAAATGTTTTAAATTGTTTACATACATTTCTTAAAACCATTGGAGATTTCTTGTTTTTCATTTATCTAGTGTATTTACAGCATACATTGAATAACGAAAACAAAAACGGAACTCTAATGTATTAAAGGAATATAACACTTAAATTTGCAGCATTGCAATTCACGAAATTCAAAGTGTTTGCAATTTTAATGAAAGTAATACAAAAAATAAAAATTAGTAATAAATATGTAAACAGTGTAAAAGTGTACTACTAGGTTACTAGATGAAGCTATGTGTTTTTTTTTGTGTGTGTGTGTGTGTGTCAAATATTACTGTAAGTATTTACTGGTTTTGAAACATTTATTAATGTAATAAATTGACAGTAAATAAACGTTTTGCGTGGGAAACGTTAGGAATTCAGAAGTAGGCCTCTGTACCATAAAAGATATATGAGGGTCGTAAATTCTACTATTATCTTTATTTGACCCTAAGTTGATGTTACTGCAAATCACTAATTTACCGTATGAATGTAACTCAATAGACCCAATTCTTCCTTTTTGAAAAATATTTTTAAACAATTATCTAGGTAACACATGTTTGCACTGCAAGCTACAGGCAATGTAGAGTAGCGACATGCAAACAGCCACCTCTCATTAGGCTTTACTGTAGAATTCATGTTAACTGATAGATACTTGATAACAGCATTCAAGACATGATAACTTACTTCATTGACTATTGGGGTACAAAGCTATAACTTAGTTATGCTATGATAGCACAGTCTGTTTTCATAGTAAGGAATAGTAAAGATCAAACTAATTATTGTCTTGTAAGAAACAAGAGAAGCGTACTTTGTAGTTTGAATATGGTCTTCAGTTAGTCCATCTTACTGTATTTGATTGAAACCCTATCCAGGGAAAGTTAACCTGCATTATCCTGAAGTAATGCACAACGTAACAATTATTTTTTTTTATAAAAAATTCCTGCTATATGCTTTCCAGCTTAATCGAGTGGTCGACTTTCTGTTCGATGTATGTCGCTATGTGTGACATTAAGCATGGTCGACTTTCTATTTCACATTAAACATGGTCGACCTTCTGTGCCATATAAACACGGTCGGCTTTCTGTTCCACATTAAACATGGTCGACTTTCTGTTCCACATTAAACATGGTTGACTTTCTGCTCCACATTAAACATTAAACAACTTTCAGTTTCAATTTTAACTGTCTTCTTTCTGTCAAACATGAAACATGGACTATTATCTATCAAATAAATAAAATAAATAAATGCTGGTTTAATAATAGACTAAAGAAGCTTTGTAAACAGAAGGAAAACCTATATAGAAAATTTAAAGAAACCAAGGCAGAAAGAGTTTACAAAAAGTATATAAAAATTAAACACCTAACCCAAAAAGTAAGCAGACAGCTGCAGAGTGAATACATAAACAATGTAATATCTAAAGATAACAACAAAAACCTATGGTCATACATTAAGTCTAAAAAAATACAAACAACAGGTATAGCGCCATTAAAAGATGAACATAACATAATACATAATGATAATGAAACTAAAGCAAACATCCTAAACAAATACTTTGCATCAGCATTCTCAGCCCCAGGAGACAAAGACATATTTCTTAATTTGAACCAAGTAGACAACATAGAAGATTTAGTAGTACAAGAAAATGGAATTAAAAAACTATTAGCCAACACCAAACCAAATAAAGCGTCTGGACCTGATGGTATTCCAGCTAGATTACTCAAAGAACTAAGCAATGAGCTAGCCCCAGTGTTCAAAATACTCTTTCAGGCATCGCTTAACCAGGGCAGAGTACCAAAGGACTGGAAAGAAGCTAATGTCACCCCCCTATTTAAAAAAGGAGAAAAATCTGATCCAGGAAACTACAGACCAGTATCACTTACTAGCATCACATGTAAAATACTAGAACACATAATATGTAGCAATATCATAAACCACTTAGACAAACATAATGTCCTCCCCCCATACCAACAAGGCTTTAGGAAATATAGATCATGTGAAACACAACTAATAGGACTAATTGATGATTTTTCAAAAGGTTTAGATAATAGTGAACAAATAGATGCTATCTTACTAGATTTTTCCAAGGCTTTTGACAAAGTTCACCACCATAGTTTGCTTAAAAAATTAAAATATTTCGGCATTAACGGTCCACTGCATCAGTGGATTAAAGATTTTCTGATAGGGAGAGAACAAACTGTAATAATAAATGGCTCTAAATCAACACCAACAACAGTAAACTCAGGTGTACCTCAAGGAACAGTCTTGGGTCCACTACTATTTTTAATTTACATAAATGATTTACCAAATTGCATTAGTTCAGGAACAAAAGTCAGATTATTTGCAGACAATTGCATAATATATAGAACAATAAAAACAAAACAAGACACAGATATTTTACAAAGAGAATTAGATGAATTACAGAAATGGGAATCAAGTTGGAGCATGTCTTAGCACCCAGAAAAATGTCAGTTGTTAAGAGTAACAAAAACACTAAAACAAATTAATTCCACTTATCTTATTCATGGCAAACCAGTAACACAGACTAAAAACTCAAAATACCTAGGTGTTATAATAAATGAAAAACTGTCATGGAATCCACATATTGATGAAACTATAAAAAAAATCCAACAAAGCATTAGGGTTTATTAAAAGAAATTTTTATAAATCAAATAAGAACATAAAACTAAAATGTTTTTTAACCTTGGTTAGGCCAATAATAGAATATGCATCCACCGTGTGGGACCCCTCAACTCAAGAAAACATTAAGAAACTGGAACAAACACAAAATAGAGCAGTGAGATTCATAACAAACGAATATTCACATTTGACTAGGGTAACACCATTAGTAAAATCACTAAATTTAGAAAGCCTTCAGGACAGAAGACTCAAAAGTAAAGTAGCAAATATACATAAAACACTGAACCATAATCTTCAAATACAAAAACAAAATTTAATAAAATACTCTGAAAGACACAAAAATAAAGGCACATTCCTCGTCCCATATGCTAGGACAAATTTGTACAAATACTCCTTCTTCCCTAGTGCTATTAGAGCATGGAATGGGTTGCCTGAGCTAGCCAGAAAAACCAGTGACTTGGCAGAATTTAAGTCATTGGTTAATATGCATGACTAAATGCATGACGCGTAGGACGTAATCATCTTCTTTTTTGAAGTAACGTCTGTATTATATAAGATAAGATAAGAAGACAGAAGACACAGTTGACTTTCGATAAACCGTTATAGCTGTTTAATACACAGATCATTATGAAATATTGGGCGTATTGGTGGAGGGAGTACCAATGACATAACACTAGCGTCTCTAGTTTCTCTTTTGCCTTTTATAAATCAAAATACAAAAACAGAAAACTATAGCACTACATTATAGATTTTCTGGTGTCTAAAAGCAGTTTCGTTGGAAATGTTATATATATTATATATATATATATATATATTTCACTTGAATAATCTATTCATACCATTGTGTTTGTGCTATCGTTCTATCACTTTATATTTCAAAAAAAGTAAAGGACTAATGAACAATTTAATTAGACAATCGTCTTTATCGCAGCTGCTACTTTTGAAACTGATTTTAAATTTGAATTTTAGTATGCACATGGGCATAGCCATATCTGTGAGTACTGAATGATAAGTTTCCCTTTTTTTGTATCAAATGTAATAATTCATTCTTTACCAGTAATAAATTAATTAATTGGTTAATTTTTTAAAATTAATGTATATCTTGTCTACGTCAATGAATAATTGTGCGAAGTTCGAACTTGATCCGATAATGGTTGTGGGAGAAATATCGTCTACACTTTAAACGAGGCAGATAGATAGACACACAGACAGACAAACAGAGTGAGTGGATATAAGCTTTGTAATAATAAAACAAGGTTACAAATACAGTTATGTGGAGACACAAACTCAAAATCGGCCCCCAAATTGGTCCACTGAGATAGGTAAAAAGACAGGTTTTAATATTTTCAGAAATTCTATCAAAGACAAATGACAAGAATGGAAGAATTGACGTCAAACCTTACTTCACAACAAGTGACGTCAAACCTTACTTTACAACAATCGCTTCAGCAAGTGACGTCAAACCTTACTTCACAACAATAGCTTCATTCCACAAATGACGCCAAATCTTACTTCACAACAAGTGACGTCAAACCTTACTTGACAACAATCGCTTCAACAGGTGACGTCAGACCTCGCTTCACAACAATGGCTTCAACAAGAGACGTTTAACCTTACTTCACAACAATCGCTTCAGCAAGTTACGTAAAACCTTACTTCACAACAATAGCTTCATTCCACAAATGACGCCAAATCTTACTTCACAACAAGTGACGTCAAACCTTACTTGACAACAATCGCTTCAACAGGTGACGTCAGACCTCGCTTCACAACAATGGCTTCAACAAGAGACGTTTAACCTTACTTCACAACAAGTGACGTCAAACCTTACTTCACAACAAGTGACGTCAAACCTTACTTGACAACAATCGCTTTAACAGGGGACGTCAAACCTTTCTTCACAACAAGTGACGTCAAACCTTACTTGACAACAATCGCTTTAACAGGGGACGTCAGACCTCGCTTCACAACACTGTCTTCAACAAGTGACGTCAAACCTTTCGTTACAACAGTGAATGCAACAAGTGTTGTCAAGCCTTACTTCACACGCAAGGAATAATCGTCATGCTTTACACTGAATACAGCAGCGGTTAGTATACAAGTTAAGCATAAAATATAGATTATAACCGTTAACTATGTTTTTTTTTAAAATTATATTAAGTTTATTAATAATAAAAAATGACAATAGACAAAATAAAGTAATATTAAATTGAAATTATTATGCTAGGTAGACCTAAGATTCATTTTTATTATTTCTAGACTATACATTAATTTGGTTTTAAACTTTGAAGCTTTGAGACAGCCTCGTTTCCAAAATGAGTTTATGGTGCAAAGGATGAAAAGTTAGATTTAAAAAAAAAAAAATTTCAAAAAGAAAAGACACAAAGCATAATGGTTAAGTTTAATATTATTATTATAAAATCCTAAGTTCTTTCGACCGTTCTCTCTCTCTCTCTCCACCCCACCCCATATATTTTATCTTATATGTTATAAAGAAGAATTGTATGCTCAAACATCGTTGTATCTTTATGAAACATGACATGAATGTTTTTCAGATCATTGTGGAGTGTATGTTAGAACTCCTCCCTTCCGCCACTGACAACGCCGTGAATTTCTTTGTGCTAGTCAAACATTTAAACATCATAATTGGTAAATATATATTAGTCCTATTTTAAGATATGTTTTACAAAAAACAACAACTATAAAATAGTTAATGACTTCGCTGTAAATTCTCCTTGGCATACCAACAATGAGGGTAACATTTTTCAACTTTCTAGATCTAAAGGAGAACAAAAACGTAAAAAGCTAGAACATTATTTCTGCCACACTCATTCGCGGATGAAGTTGAAAACTCGTACAATTATCTCTTGTACCTGACCAAACAAGAATAATAAAAAGAAATCAACTAATGGTAATCGCCCCCTCCCGACCCCACCAAATCGGCCAACATACTAGAGGGGGGGGGGGGCGAAATAATCTAAAACTAGGTTGAAATATAAATAATTAGTATTTATTAATATAAGTAATAAATTCGTATACAAATTGAGTGATTTCTATACTAAAATTCGTCCGCCCCCCTCCTTCTGGCGGGGAATCGGCCGAGTGGGGGGGGGGCGGTAGGGGCGATCGCCCCCCCCCGGATCCGCCAGCGTAAGAAACGCACACAGAAAAACATTACATTATCTTTAAACAGCACTACCTGTATGTCATATGATACTTAGGAACATGTATCCTTTCCATGACTTTGAAGGCGATATAGTTACTTGCTTCCATAGAAATCAGTCGTAAGCAATATTTGCAGCCTCTTCCCACCTGCTGCCCTTTGCCCTGAGGTCCTTCATGCAGGTGAAGGGCCGTTTCTTGGAGGAAGTCCTGATTTGCGTTTTCTTTCTGTCGGTCTCCGTGTTATTGTCACCCTTGGGGCGCGAGATTTATTCTGTCCGAGGACATATCCCCCAAACCTCATGCTTTCTGAGTTATTGGTGGTTTAGATATGTTTGGAAATATTTCATGTGGTAGTTTTGCCATCTTCCTATTATGGGATCATCTGTTAAAATCAATACAAGATTTCAAATTGAGCTTTAGAGATATGGCTGTATACAGGAATTACATATTAATACAATGTAGTAATAGCATAATGACATGTGTTACTGTTTTAAATCATGTGACTTCATAATAAAATAACAGCACTTTTATTCAAGGATTCTAAAACTAATTTTAATATGAGAATGCAAACAAAGATCTGTAGCACCGATGTAGGCGTACACAGTAATAGACACGGATACAATAACGTAACTCTGGACACTTTTTATTCTATAACATTTAATTATTCTCTTCACAGTGCACTCAAGTTACTTCCCTTTATGTAATAAACAAAATACGTTTTCATGCAATATGTTCGCCTGCGCTTTGTCATTCCTTGATGCTAACGTTGGCTCTGGAATTAAATAGCTAAATCTACAGTTACATAAATCGGGCGTTTCCCAGTTTTAACATTTCTATTCAACCCTGTTCACTTCAAGGAAAAATACAATCATATCTCACTGTTCGTCTTACAATAGGAGAGGGGATATATGAGACTTACACTTCTGTAGGTCTTACCCTGGGGTACATTGATATTTATAATCAGCCATTTCACAATTAGGTATTTTAACTTAAATCTGGATTTAAACTTTATCCTGTTCTTCCTTTCAATCTCCAATAGTGTATAATGTACATAAGAAAGGAGAAATTGAAACAATGTTTGAAAGTTTTGTAAGTCTGAGTGTGTGAAAAAAATGTGCATAAGGAATGCTAACGTTAGGATAAGCTCACCCCGGGTAGGCTGTTCTGCCTCACCGTGGCACCCGAGTGGAAAAGGCTACTTGAGGGGGTAGCTAGGGTAAATGAATGGCAAAACATAATTACCGTGGGGATGCCCACGGGTAGACGAGAGTCCACTCATTGCATGGGCGGGGTTGCAAAAGAGTCCCCACAAACCTGTCACACATCCATGCGCTGTCCCTCAAGGGACCGTTACATAAATGGCGTGTCCCCCAAGGTTAGCTTGGTATAACGATGGAAAATGGCGGAGGCTCCCGGTGCCCTCGGCCTTCGGCCATGTGCAGCCAAGCATGCGTCGGGGGCCAAAGGCATCGGAAATAGCAAGGCTTTGCATAGGCATTGACTCGGGTCTCTCTCAAACAAAACTGTGTTCTCACAGGTTGGTTGTTTTTTTTTTACAGTTTGGCGTCCAAACAGGTTTTTTTTTCAAACTTAGAGCTCGAAGAGCCTTCGGCTCAGCTCTTTAGACGATCAAACGGATAAGCTCACCTACATCTATGGAATGACAAGGCTGTACGGCCAGAGATTTATTCCTTCTGGCTGGATTCCCTAGCCTAACACACATTTAGTTTTAACAAATCCATTGTCCCCAAAACAAGGATGGAACTTTGACCCCAGACTTAGGCAGCAACCGCGCTTTCAATTTTAATAAATAAAAAAAATGACTTAGAAAATCTTCTTTGTATTTCCAGTGTCAATTAACATTGACTATATATCTTCTATTTAATTATTAAAATTCCTTTAGTGAGTTTTATCGGCTATATACAAGCAAACTGGGTAATGATTTTGAAAAGACTAATAAAAACTTTTGGGTATAAAAATACCCATATTCTTGTTTGTTTCGGCGTATGCCAACTATAACTTCTGGTAACTGTCGGTTTCTTAAAAAAAATAGTTCAACGTTGGAGAGAGAGAGAGAGAGAGAGAGAGAGAGAGGGATAGAAAGGTAGTAAGAGAGAGAGAGAAAAAAAGAAAGAAAGAAAGATAGAGAGGGATAAAGAGAGACAGAGAGAGAAAAAGAGAGAAAGAACGAAAGAGATGAAGAAAAGAGAGGTAGAGAAAGAGAGAAAGTAAGAAACTGAGAGTAAGAGTGAGAAAGTGAGAGAAATAGAAAAAGAGAGAAAAAAGCAGCGATGGAGAGAAAAGAGAATGAAGAGTGTAGTAAAAGAGAGCTTGAAAAAGACCAAATTTAAAAAAAAAGTGAAACAGTGAAGATAGAGATGGAGGGAATACAAAGTGACGCGGATAGAATGAAAGAAAGAGAGAGAGAGAAAGAGGTTGGTAGGGAAAGCGTGGGAGAAAGATTTCTCTTATAAATAACAACCTACCAGCACCTTGACGTCTGCTTTTTGACAACACTAAGCATGTTCAACCAAACATGAAATACAAAACCAACCATGATTATTATCCTTTACATATGTGCCCCAAGTTGGACTGATCAGTCAACCAAGTCTGCACATTTTATTGTATACAACACTTAGATCCAGTTCTTGTACCATTCAGATCATTTACGGTGACATTTTTTGAAAGACAGAAAATTTGAAGAAAGCCAATAAAGTTACAGCACAAATGTATGAAAGATAGAGATCTCTCTCTTTTTTTTTAATAAGTAAATTTATTTTTTGTTACCGGTAGGCCTACACGAAAAAAAATAATTCTATCCTTAAAATATAACACAGGACTAAGTTATTGTACTTGTAGTAATTATGAAATTTTTAGAAAAGATAGGGCTGATAATCATGGAGGAGTTCTTCTAGCAATAAAAAACACTCTTATAGCAGAGGACCCCTCAACTCAAGAAAACATTTAGAAACTGGAACAAACACAAAATAGAGCAGTGAGATTCGTAACAAATGAATATTCACATTTGACTAGAGTAACACCTATAGTAAAATCACTAAATTTAGAAAGCCTTCAGGACAGAAGACTCAAAAGTAAAGTAGCAATTATACATAAAACACTGAACCATAATCTTCAAATACAAAAACAAAATTTAATAAAATACTCTGAAAGACACAAAGAAAAAGGCACATTCCTCATCCCATATGCTAGGACAAATTTGTACAAATACTCCTTCTTCCCTAGTGCTATTAGAGCATGGAATGGGTTGCCTGAGCTAGCCAGGAAAACCAGTGACTTGGCAGAATTTAAGTCATTGGTTAATATGCATGACTAAATGCATGACGCGTAGGACGTAATCATCTTCTTTTTTGAAGTAACGTCTGTATTATATATTATATAAGATTGATAAATATTTCTTTCCAACAAATCTTGCGACGTTAAGGTTTCGATAATTTAAATCCTATACTCTTAAGCGAGCAATTCTTGTATGTATGTATGTATATATATTTATATATAAATTTTATTTCGAAAACGGCTCCAACATCGGGAAAAGTCGAGGTCGTTCGTTACATCGGTTTGAAAATGCCTCTTTATCGAAAAATTTATTTTGGCTAGAATGTTTTATGAAGGAAAATTTTCCATGACGTAAACGGGAAAAACGCTGTTTACGTCACTAGGCTTACCGCAGTACACTAAAACATTTCTTTGCAAACAAGAACGAGTTTACACTTTAATTGAGTAGAGCGGTGTAGATACATTTTACTTTGTTGTTTATTTTGCTGGTGACCTCCAGCTGTCTCGTTCTAAGGCCGCATGCAACCAGGTGCTCTCTTCTATTTCAGCTAAGGCAAGTTAGCTGGTCTTTTAAGCGTTTCGGTGTTACGTCGAAAACTTTTTTAGCGCTACAAAAAAAAAAAAAGACTGCCTTTGGCATACAAGATACTGCTCTTTCCGACTTAAAGAATTCCCTGTATACAAAGGCCGCAGATACACATTTGAGACCAAAAGAAAATCTTAATCTTCCACCTGCGGACAACGGTTATGCTTGCCCTATATGTGGCAATATATGTAGGTCATAGCTGGGGCTGCGTATCCACTGGAAATATTGCAATCCTTATTAATGTTCGGACTCGAAGACAAGCCTTAAAATTATTATTATTTTGCTGGTGAATTATTACGCTGTAACACTCTTCGGTGTCTAATGTCCCCTACTAAAACAAAGAAACTGGTCATAACAGCTTCTCTACACCTTACTTGCTCATACAGAACATGAAATCTAGCTAGCGGTCAACGAGCTTGCGTACGCTGCAGCCTCTTTTAATTTAACTATAAACCTCGGTAAAAAGCCTGGGGTTAGGGCGTGGTGACGAAAGGCCCAGGAGAGTTCTGAATGGAGGGATGTGTTAAAGCAGGCCATATCCTCCACGGGCTGTAGCACCACTATAAATGGATGGTCAAAGCCGGTATGAACTTCTTATAGTCCGACAGTCAGGTTGGGCAGGGCATTTATTTCGTATTGGGGACGAATATATTGTTCGGCGTAACAGAGTTGCCCCACGGAAACGTTTCTTTAGAAAACTATGGCAATGATTTAAGTCTATTAAGAAAAATGCGCCATTTTACTTTGTCACAAAGTGCCTGTTTTACCTTATAACGTAGAGATTTGCGTCACTTGATGTTTCGTACTAAAGCCATAATGAATATACTAATTCCATAATAAAAAATCTGAGCTTAACCATCTAAGAAGTTACACTGCAAAGACTTTCTTCCAAGCCAATAATAGTAGGCCTACAATAGTTTTACACAAAAAATGGATTGCAAAACTATAAAACGGACGTGAGCTAAGGTTTGTCTAGACTGTAGGAGGACTTAAGAGACTTTATATTTAATCGATCGCTATGTAAAATTACATTTAGAACTAACAGAACACTAAAGCAACTCTTCAGATTTATAATCTTTATCTTATTGTTATTTTCGTAATTACAAAAATATTCCCAAAATGACTTCGGGCATATAACCTTTCTTAGGAAATTATTTAACCGAGCGAGACTCGGCCACCTGATATAAATAATAATGTGATTGCATTCTGAGTCCATTCATATATGTAACAAAGAACCTTCATCTGTATAAGTTCTTAAGTATTGAGGGCCAATGATATATTTGTTTCGGATGATTCTTCAAATTGGAAGATTATTAGATTCTAGCCCAAACTTCCCACAAACTAGAAGGTTTAAACCCGGCCCATCGAGACGACAGTCCCAAGCACATACCACTCTTCTTATCTTATATATTACAGACGTTACTTCAAAAAAAAAAAAGATAATTACGTCCTACGCATTTCGTGTCAATCTAGTCATGCATCTGAATCAATGAATTAATTCGTTGGTTTTCCTGGCTGATTCAGAAAACCATTTCCATGCTCTAATGGCACTAGGGAAGAAGGAGCACTTGTATGTATTCTTTCTAGCGTATGGAATAAGAAATGTTCCTCTATCTTTGTGCCTTTCTGAGTATTTTATTAGGTTTTGTTTTTCTATTAGTAAGTTATGGTTTAGTGTTTTATAGCTACTTTACTTTTTATTTTTCTGTCCTGAAGTGTCACCATGATTAATGATACTAAGAGTGTTACTCTAATCAAACAGGAATATTCGTTTGTTATAAATCTCATCGCTCTATTTTGTGTTTTTTTTTCTAGTTCCTTTATGTTTTCTTAGTTAACGGATCCCAAGCAGAGGATGCAAATTCTAATATTGGCCTGACTAAACTTAAATAACATTTTAATTTTATGTTTATGTTTGTTGCTCTGAGTAGAGAATACGTTAATGGCTTGAATCTAAATACTTTAGTCTTGGCAACTGCTAGTTGTAAAGAAAAAGTGCTAGACAAGACGAAGCATAGTCGTTCTGTGACTGGAGGCCAAATTTAGTATTGTAAGGCTATTAAAGGGGGAAGGGGCGCAGTGGCTTAGTTTCTGAAGCGCATGGCTTCCAAACCTGGGGTCCTGGGTTGGAATCTCAGCGAAGACTGGGATTTTGAATTTCGTGATTTTTAGGGAGCCGCTGAGTCCACCCAACTCTAATGGGTTCCTTAACTTAGTTGGGTGAAAGTAAAGGCGGTTGGTAGTTGTGCTAGTCACATGACACCTAGCTCTTTAACCGTTGGCTCAAATAAAGATATGACCTTAACATCATCTGTCCCATAGATTGCAAGGTCTGAAAGGGGAAACTTTTCTTTACTTTACTAGGCTGTTGAGGTATCCCCGGATAACAATTTCGCTTTCGTCCATATTTTCGACTAATTTTTTTTGGTTTCTCAACTCTATATCGGACGATCCTTCAGAAACAAAGATGACTACGTCATAGCAGCTCAAACTCTCCGTAAGAACGTCACGAGATGGAATCGGGCAGGGTTCTCAGTGGAGACTATCGTAACGATAGTTCCAAGAGCTTATCACTCTGAACAGTGAGACTCGACCAGGCAGCCACCCATTGTTGTAAGTTCCCTTTCAGGGCAAATGATGTAACGGTCATCTGTTTCTGTGGCCTACGGTTAACGAGGGTGTCATGTAGTCAGCACAACAACCAATTAATTTCAGGTACCTATTTGAGCTGGGTGGACTCAGAAGCGCACGAGGATTCCGAATTTTAAAAAATCACAGGATTTGAACCCCGGTTCGGAAGCCAAGCGCTTTATCGCTCAGCCACCGCGCCTCCACCCATTGTTGTGGATGTACTTCAGCGTATTTCCTTCTAAAGGCACTGGTATAAATAAATACATAAAGGAAAAAAAAAGGCTTGAAGTAACTTTTTCTTTAAAACTTCACCTATCACTTCCGTGTTTGCGGTTTCCCATAACTGACGCTGTTGTCATTGTCAACCACTCCATTTTGAAACAGCTTAGTGAATTTTTGTCCTAGCGTCTTAGTGCCCATCACAAAAGGACAAGTAGTGAAATGCTTAGAAGTGATACGAAGCGAAAAAAAAATGTATAGGAGATCTAGAAAACGTGTCGAGTGACATTCTATTATCTATTTACCACAGCTGGCTTAAGGTAGCGATACCACGAGTAACACCCCCGGGGAGAGAGGTGAGGAGGGGAGTCATCAAGTGTGTACAAAGTTTCAACAAGCATTATAAATATTTTTTATGGCCTATAACAAATTCATAAAAAATTCAATGTAGTTTTGGAATAATATGTTATGGAATAGTATGAACCAATGAACGGCATGATATAACTATTTAATAGGAGGAACGTATGCTTTGCAATGAAGTGCAGATATTGGCTTCTACCGTTTAGATGCCCCATTTTTTTTTTACAGTTAAGGATTTTTTTCTTAGGTTTTCAGGTCTTGAGCGCTGGCCAATCCAATTCTGTGTGTTTCAGACAGGTATAATTTCTACAACAGAATTACCTATTTGGTCAGACTTTGGAGAGAATACAGTTGAACTGAGCACCATGTCCACACCACATGAAGCCGCGCTAGTAGCATATTCAGGCTTTAGCCACACATTACTTTGATTATATGGCAAATGAGCTGAGCTATAAAGATTGTATAATACAAAGACATATAGATGTGACAACATGGACGAATAGTTACAATGCGTCTAAAGAGAAAGAGAAATTGTCAAGAGTTCTAAACATATGCTACGGGTTTCATGGCAACGGTCCCATGACTTGGCTGCCGTATTCGAAAAAAGTCAATGTGTGTATTATTTACATCTGGGAAGAGCAGGCCTGCATGGCATCCACACAACCTTGGTGCAGTCTTCATTGCGCTGGTGAAGGCCACGTTGGCAGAATGGACAACTACCGCGTCCCTAAAAAGACTCCTTTACGACCAGTGAACGAATGGAAAGCGAGCTCAAGGTGGACAAAGAAAACGCTTCAGGGAAACTAAGCCTCCCTGAGAATCTTCAACATGAACCCTGCCACCTGTGACCTGGGTGCAGAAGCAAATGATTGAACATAAATAGCGCCGAACTGTGAAATCTGGGCGCTAAAAACGCTGAGGATAAAAAAAAAATAATTAAACAGCCTTGGCAGAAGAACAGCACCAGAGAAGATGAATCCAGATAGAATAGCATGTTCATTGTGCAGCCAAACATTTTGGGCCTATTTCGCAGGCTATACGAGAATGCACAGAAACGCAGAGCAAAGACCTCAGCCCCCTGTATGAAAAGTGGTCACCATCTTTTTACGCTGGACAATCTACAGGTGGAAATATTTTTCCAAGATTCCGCAATACTGTTTGTGTTTTTGCAAACTTAAATGCCGACAAAATTCAAAGCTATTACTATTACGATATGGAACAATACTTTAGAATAAAAAAAGTTACACAGACAGTTTGTGTGGAAACACAAACTGAAAATCGGCCCCAAAGTGGTCCACCTCGGTAGGTAAAAAGATTAATTTCCATATTATCAGAAAGAAATTCTATCAAAGACAAATGACAGAAAATAATGTAGAAAAAAAGGTTAACAGATCTTGTGTGGTGTTACAGCGATCCAGCAGACCAAAGGATAGGTGAAAGTGAATGCATAACTGATGTCTTATAATGAAAATCTAATTGATCTAATTGTTTTGTAAAGGGCCAATCTATTATTCCTCAAGAATAAAACATTTCCGTAAAATTTTTTTTTTTTCATTGGTTAGGTGTTCTATGCTGTACCTGTGACATTGCAGTTCACTCAATAATATGAAAAACTACTTATTAATTGTTGCTTAAAATTATGTCTGACTTATATGCATACTAAATAGATTTTTTTCTCGTTAACAAAATAGTAAACATTATTTGAGTGTAAATATAGTACTTTGTATAACAGAACTTACACAACTTAACAATACAAATATAAAAAAAAAATTCAAAAAAAAAAAACTACAACCGTTTGCATTGTGTATTATATTGCACATAGCACTAATAAAGAGCCTCAAGTGTTTGTTATAAAAGTGGTGTATTTTTATGAAAAAAACTGCTTGCATGTGATTTTAAAAAATTAGTTTTTTCTTTTCATAAAAGAAAAAAGTAGCCGTTGCATCAGAATGGATGGCTGCCTGGTCGTGCAGTTTGCGCGCTGGACTGTCGTTCAGATTTATCGATGGTCCAGGGTTCAAACCCTGCCCGCAAACATCCCCCGTCGTCCTGCGGGAGGTTTGGACTAGGAAGTAATTATCTTCAACTCTGAAGGAACATCCGAAACATGTAAAACATTTTACAAACAAACATTTTTTTACAATTTTGAATGGTCTGATGGAATGATGCCAAAAATTGATCTTAAAAAAAAAAGAAATATTTTTGCGTTATGAAATGGTCAGATATTCTTTCTTGCATAAATATAACCTGGTAAGAAGCTATACTCTCAAGCCATTGGAATAAGTTGAACGAGATGAAAATACACATAATAAAACAAACAAATAGCTCGACAACACTTAAAAGCGCAATCTCCATTCAATACTTCTTCGCACCAATTAGTTTCAATGCTGAGAAAGAGAGAGATGGGAAAAGGGGGGAGGGAGTTGAAGCCTAACAACTGTTGTGTGTTCCATTTTCTTAAAGTACAAGCTAGGCCCATAATGGCGTCGACTTCTAAATATAAAGGGAGTTAAGTCCTCGCACATTTCTCGTGTACACCAAGTCACGTGACAAACAAAAAGCGATGGCACCTTAATGATCATTTCAATGATTTACACGATTTATGAGTTAGAAAATAAATTCAACTTGTCATAGCACTGTTCCTTACAATACAGGGGTCACTAGGCTAGACGAAAAAAAAATTACACTTCACGATCGCACTGATCATGTATTGAAATGAGTCATTGAACAGTCATAAAATTAAGAAACGTTAACATTTCGTAATCAATAAATACAAAGGTGGTTACTAATGAGACAAACATGAAGCCTGATTACACTAATTTAATATCTAACAAGCTATGAGGTGGGGATGGGGTCATTTGCGGAACCAAAAATTTAAAGGGGGTGGGGCGATTTTTTTCCAAACCCTAACCCTATGCATTAACGCACATATATGAGAATTTAAAAAAAACACAACAGTGTTTATCAACCTTCGGCGAAAAAAAACCCAGTCATGTTGAGGCTTTTCTCTGAGGGAGTGCTGTAAGTTTCACCAGCGGGTTCAGCGCGAAGCCCCGACGCCAAAAGCGTTTTCTTGCATTCTTCACTGCAGAAACGCATTCACTTGACATCTACAGCTCATTATTCATCCTATTTAAAAAGGACCTTTTGAAAAATGTTTTACTTGAAAAATATTCTAATATGAATTTAAAGGCCCTTACTACGATTTGTTCCTTGAAAAGTTAAGATTCCCCACGGATTTAGAATAGGCCAATATTCTGGATGGGGCTGTGTAGCCACGGGAAATACTGCAGTCCTCATTAATCTTCGGACTCGAAGACAAGCCTTAGTATTATGAGGTGGTGGAAATAAAAAGGGTGTTAATGAATGCTATTGTGAAGTTGTGAACTCGGAAAGTAGAGAACAGAGAAGAAGAATGACATCGTGGAAAGCGCCGGTTTAAACTTTCTTTTGTAAACTTAATGAAAATAGCGATGAACTAAGTCGAATGGTCTACCATTTTTAGGCAATGGGCGAAGAAGGTAACACCAATGTTGAGAGGTTGGGCTAAAAGCAAATAGGTTCATTTTTTTTTACAAATCTTAAACTACCTCTGTCTGTCTGTCTGTCTGTCTCTTTCTGGTCAAAAGTTTGATCATGTTTGTTTCCTCCATTTCCCATTCTCGGAACAAGTAAAAACTTTGCACAATTATTTATTGTTACTGACAAGACATAAATCAATAAAAAAAATAAAATTAAACATATAATTAATTAATTGTTGGTTATTTTTTTTTTCTTTTCATTTCGAAATAAGGGGAATAAATGGTACTTAATGAGAGATATGTATATATACATGTATGGATTTAGTCCCCTAATTAAGTTTATACACATCATCCAGGCAAGCAAGTAAAAACAAGGATTGACAAATGACCTCGCAGACATCTTCGTGACTCCAACATTGCTAGGAATATTTTGATTTCGGTACTTCTGCAGACCTGCTATTTTATTAGAATATTTCTCTTAAGGGGATACTACGATGAATTTTATTTCCCTTTAATGCATCTCGATCCTGTGAGCGCCAGAGAATTGGAAATTTTTTTTACAATAATAATTATAACTCAGAAAACACTGAAAAATTAGAACATGTTTGGAAAAAAAAAAGGGGGGGGGATACTCCTTTAATTTATATGATACTAAAAAAAAAAAGAGAGCACCTTTCATCGGTTCGTTTAGGGTTAATTAACACCTCACCCTGATAGAAGCTTCTCGACACAACACATCACTTCCTCAATGACGTGTTTGTCTACATACTATAATCCCCCCATCCCCCCCAGCGTGTCCTATTAGCGTGGTTAGTCTCAATAAAATAGTTACAATTTCAAGTGCACGGAAGAGTAAATAATGTGAGATCTAACGAGCGCATTCACTTTCATAGTTTTGTGAAGGCCTGAAAGACTTCATTCACCGCCATGTCAAGACAGGTCACAGCTCGGATCAGAAGGTCATATTTGTACATGTATCAGTGAACACCCGAAGTTCTGAATTGAAAAGGCGCGGGGGCCACAAACAACTGAACACGATTAGCGTTAGGACGACTGAAAAAAAAGGAAAGCGGAATTTGGAACGGCTGGGACTGTATTACGCAATCATAAGAGCCTGATGATACAAAGACGCAAATTCGGGGGAGGCATACATCTCAGACTTTATCTAACAATAATCAAAGTAGCAGTTATTTTTTGCAACGAAAGTCATTTGTTTATTTCCCGCCTCCCACCCAATATCTAAGTCAGCGGTTCTCAACCTTTTAAGCTCGGCGACCCCTTTTTACAATTCCTCACTTTGCCGCGACCCCCCCCCCCCTTACACACACACAGCAATAGAAGAGTAGACAATAACAATCCATATTTTCGATGGTCTTAGGCGACCCCTGGCAAATCGTCAATCGACCCCCAAAGGGGTTGAGACCCACAGGTTGAGAACCCCTGATCCAAGTATATGCCTGATTTTATTCAGTAAATATTACACTATCGTGAGTTTTTATTGTGATTATGTATTTTATAACGATTACTAAATAATAGTTTACACTAGAAAAAAAAAATTCCCTTTTCAATTCATGTCCGGTGATTATTTACATAATCAATAACAAGAGCAGTACCTATATGTTTGCGTCACTATTGAATTACAGATTCCACATGAAACATTCAGTGCTTTAAATGATATTAATTACTGACATCCTGTTCGCTGTAGTCGCCTATGCTGGGAAATATATTTCCATTACACTGTCGACTCCAATCCTTTAAATTTAATTTCAAGTGTTAAAAATACCTTCCATGTCAGTCTCAAGTTTGCTACGTGCCTTTTGGATTTTTGTAATTCCTCCTATTAGCTTGAAAACTCTTCATGTCTGGACACTTAACGGGTATTTCGAAAACGGCTCTTAAGATTTTCCTAGAAACTTGACAGTTTATGTCGATCTTAAAAGAAAAACAAAGATCTAAATGATCGGCCACGCAGTGAAAAACTCTGGTTTATCCGATGTACTTTTAAGAAATAAAATTTCGCTGATCGCTTTTTATTTTGAACGCGTCATTAGCGGGAATTCCCGTACACGGCTCAAATGTTTCATTGTAAATGTATTCAGTAAGGAGATGAATACATAAAAACAATAAGACGTACATAAACATTTTGCGCACCGTCTTCTGTGCACGTCCTTGGGAACTCATGCAGCTCGACTGTTGGCAGACGAACTTGATTGCGCAATGCTCACTCGGAAGACTCATTGCCATATTGAAGCCTTACAAAAAAAAAAGAATGACAAATTATAGATTAACATGATTGTCATGAAGGAGAAATGATTTTAAAAAAAACTTTTTTATTTTAAATACTACAGAGCATTTCTCTCCACCCCCCCCCCACAACTAAAACAGTTTGAATCAACTTTTTAAATATTGGCACATTGAAAAGGTTAAGAGAATAAATCCTGTAAAAAGATTAAAATATAAAGTTCTTTAGCTCCTGAAACTATTGCAATGCTATAGGTCCAGGTCCAGAGATGGTTTTGACCTATTTCTTTCCTTGGTTACTTCAGTTGCCTAATCGGTCAGTTTTGTATTTGAAAATAATTACCTACAGTAAGTTCTGCATCGTGTTTAGTCATACTGTATACTTATAATCTTGACTGTGAATTGTGTTGCGTGTTCGACTGATCAGGCAGTTTCGTATTCCTTTTATCTCGTCTGCCTTCTTAGATCGCAAAGTCTGACAGAGATACCATCATTTTAAAATATGATATAAAAGCATCCGAAATTTGCAAAGATTTCTGGAAATTCCATTGATGCTACGTATACTATACATTGTCTAATACGTCAATACTCATTTGTTATGGATATCAATAGTTTGTTTCTTGTGATGTATTAATAAGTCATTACATTCTAATCAATGACATGTCCATTGGATTTCATCGTCCCGTCACGGTCCATGAATAGCAAAAGTATGCTACCCACCACTTCCTGCATAGTTTATTTATAGAACACATTGTACCTCAATAGTTAATTAGTTGTTTTCTTTTGCACCAAAGTAAATAAAGAAGAAAATACTTACTACTAAATGGTTATCTGGTCTGTGGTCGCGTTCCTGGTTGGTCAAATCGAAACTAAGTTGTGTACGCAAAAACAAAGAATAAATATATAACATCAAATCAAAATTATTTTTGAGCAGTATGTCAAGTTTACTTTGAAATAATATTTGAAAGGTTACCGAATAAGGTAACACAGACCAATAGTAGTCAGATCGTTTCTAAACCTGTTTGGCGCCCATCTACCCAAGGGTAAGCGGCGGGTGTAATTCAAAGAAGAGAATGCGATAGGCTGTCATTGATTTTCAAGGGATAGTAATTATGTGTTTATAAATCCTTCATAAATAAATCCACAAGGGTACCCGACGTAATTAAAGGGAAGAGGGTAAGAGAAGTCCATTTCTTTCAAGGGATAAAAATTAAGTCGTTTTTAATTCGTCATTAAAAATAATTTTAACGACATTTTGTGTTACCAATTTAAAAAAAAAATGAATTATGAAAAAAAGAGAGGTCTCTTCACATTTCTCAAGGTACATTTGTTACAAGATCGACTCAAAATGTTTTCTTGCACATCATAATACGTTTTTGTTTTTTTTTCAACGCGATTCCATCTCTTTTTCTCCGATCTAGATAGAAAAGCTTGACGCATAGTATCTTTTGTCTTTGAGGTATGGACGTGGATGTAACAAGCCAACGGTTGAGAAACACTGGCCTACAGTAATATCACAAATTTAGAGAACCATTGGTCTATTCATGTATAGTACTTTTTTAATATCAATTTATATTTTGAGACAACTGGACTATAATAATACAAAATAAAAATAGCAACTATTACTTAATAGCTTTGTTTATTTAAAGATGTTTAAATCAATAGTATATGATTCTACTCAGATTCAAAGATAAATTATCTATCCCATCAACTTAACAAATGAACCCATCAATGACTCAAGCATAAGCCACTACAGGGAGGGATCTTATTTTGGTAAATCTTAACGCACCAATCGATACTGTCTTCTCGAAGTGCTTGTTATGGTACTGGCATCGATCTGTGCAGTCTTATGTGTCCTGATACCCCCCCCCTTTATTTTTTTCTTCTTTCTGTTTTGCACATTCATTATTTGTGAATCTATCTTCCCCATCGCACGTTACACATAAACACGCACCCCTAGTCATTGATACCCACCTGAACGTACATATATCCACACACACGCAAGGTAGACAGCCACACACGCCTTGAGTGCTCACCGTGACCATTATTCTCGGGCAATGCTGGGTGTGGCATTACATGTATTTCAGACATTTGAGATGACTCCAAATCTGCTGGAACCATGCGGGATTCTCGAAGGAGTCTAAACGAGGCGATAACTTAAAGCTAGGTCTTTATATAAGTTGTGTGTTCGAAGCTGATCACAGTTTTCATAATAAGAAAAACACATTTGTTTTCCTAGAAACTTAAAAGTTCTTAATTCCAAGAGCAATACACAGTGCTCATAATCAATCAAAGACACTGCTAAATTTGAGTCGTGTAAGAAGTATTTACTTAGACATTCGTTAACTCTGCTAGGCGTCTGCATAAATCAACACAGGAATTAATCAACAGAGGAATTAATCAACAGAGGAATTAATCAACAGAGGAATTAATCACAGGACTTGTCTCAACATATAAATGAAACAAGAAGATTAAGTTTTGTTGATTTTATACCTGGACTCTATATGAATGCTTTATGTGCATGTACATGACATGTTGGAACTTTGGATTGATCAATATTCATATTTCACGTAAGATTATTAATGGTCTAGCATACGAGTGTGGTCTTTTAAGATTACAACCAAACAATGGAAAGTAGTTCTTTGTTTAAATTATTTATTTATTCCTCTAGATAACTAGTTAAATGTCTATGCACTTCTCACAGCGATGTTTCTATCTCTACAAACGGTCCATATAGTATTTAGTTTTCCGCATATATTTTTACTACTTTCACGATACAATGGCTAGATAAAATCTTATACATTTCAATTTAATTGGAATGGCTGCCTGGTCGTGCGGTTTGCGCGCTGGACTGTCGTTCAAATTTATTGATGGTCTCGGGTTCAAACCCTGCCCGCTCGGATGCCCCCGTCGTCCTGCGGGAGGTTTGGACTAGGAAGTAAATTATATATCTTCAACTCTGAAGGAACATCCGAAACATGTCAAACATTTTAGAAACCAACCGATTTAAAGAAAGATATCAATAGTTTGTACTTTTCTTTTTAAACCCAAAGCGACTAATAAAGCATACACACACCCCACTTACATAAACACTAATCGGTTGTAATTACACAATATATGCACACATCTAAAACGTTTACGTCTGTGACATGTATTGACCAACGTATGATATCCATAAAAGACCAGGTAGTTTCACATGTCAGGAAGACGCGCCACTCTTCCCATGACGACAAAGCCATATTATTTTTTAATTGACCCGCAGAAATGTTGTTGTTGTTGTTGTGGGCGAGGTGGGCGGTGCATGTTGCCAACTACATGGTTATAAACTCCTTTATCCCCTCGAACACTAAAGCTCAGCCACGCCATCTCCCTCCATTGAAACCCATTGAAACAAAGACAGCCCAACAAGTCCATTGGACATATGGAAGCAATCTCTGACTAACAAAACGATACTGGCGTTCTTTCCGGGCGCATGGCGAAGGGCAGATAACAAACAATGTCATTTCAGTCTAGAGAAACAATGCAAATGACGTTCTTAATAACTGATATTGTCGGATTATTTAAACCATAGTCATTCTGGTATATATATAATATATATATAGAGATAGATAGATAGATAGAGATAAAGTAAAATATGATTTTCTATTTTTATTTTTCGAAAATCTCGTGAAATGTTAAGTCCTTAGCAACTTACTGCCCCCCCCCCCACGTGCCGCTGTACTGAGCTAGTTTTTGCTAAGCATAAGTAAAGGTTGTATTGGTTCAATCGTAAAGTTTAATGTAAAGCTTCAGGAAGAAATAACGTGTATAAACTATTCATTACCAGATCAACACTGTGAGATGTTCAAAGCTTTGCAACGATAAGATTGAGACCAAAACAAAAAAAATGTCAAAACATCCAGGAGTCACAATAGAAAAGAATTTTTTCTTAAGGGCGGATCGTGATGCGGGTACATTCATATAATAAGTCGCAAACCAATATGTAAGCGTCCAGCATGGGAATTGGCGGCTTAAGATGAACAGCCTTGTTTGAGTTTTGTTTGCAAAAACGATTATTTTAGGCTTGCTTAGTCGTTAAAATTAAAGTAGGCTACAAGCTTTGTACAGATCAGCTGTTGAGCCTACAAACACACATTCGACAATATTTTCTAGATTACATTCCATTGTCAAATAACAAAACAGTCTGATTCACTTCTTCTATACAATACAGTATTATAACTATATACCACCTTAAGGTTTTATTTTTAAAAAAAATAGTCCGATTGTATAGAAATAAAAGGGGTTTAGATATTTCATTTTAAAAACAAAAGGCTAGCACACAGAAGACCAAAAGGACTCTTGGCACCAATTTTTAGCACTTTACAGGCGTTTGTTACTTTTTATTCCCCCTAGATGTTTTTAGATCTAAGCCTGACAGACAAGCAGACTGCCCAAAAGCAATAGCGAATTTTCCCCCGTCTGGGTCAATAATAAATCTCCATTGTCGAATACCAATAGAAATGTGATATTTAAGAAAAAATATGCAAAGAGATAAGATTACATCCAGGAAGTTTTTTCTGAATCACAAGGACATTAAACTAAAATGCTATGGAGCCTTAGTGAGACCAATTCTAGAATATGTATTCTCTGTGATCCCTGAAGTCAGCTCCCTATCCAAACAGTAAACACAATTCAATTCTATCAATAAATTAAATGAATAATAATAAAACCTAACCTAATTGCAACAAGAATAAAATGAAGCAATATTATGTTAATAATACAATATCTTCTTTACACAACTTATAGAGCGATTAATTTTCGTTTAACAAGTATTGAATTTTAGATTTAAATAATGGAACATTTTTAGCCAGAGTCCCCCCCCCCCACACATACAGAGAGAGAGAGAGACAGACAGAGACAGACAGAGAGAGAGAGACAGGGAGAGAGAGAGACCGAGAGACAGAGAGAGACGGAGATAGAGACAGGGAGGGAGAGACAGGGAGAGAGAGAGACAGAGAGGGGCACAGAGAGAGACAGAGATAGAGAGAGACAGAGAGAGAGACAGAGATAGAGAGAGAGACAGAGAGAGATAGACAGAGAGAGAAAGACAGAGACAGAGAGGGACACAGAGAGAGACAGAGAGAGAGAGACAGAGAGAGAGACAGGGAGAGAGAGACAGAGAAAGAGAGAGATAGAGAGAGAGACAGAGAGAGAGACAGAGAGAGGGATAGACAGAGAGAGACAAACAGAGACAGAGACAGAGAGAGAGACAGACAGAGAGACAGAGAGAGAGAGAGAGAGACAAAGAGAGAGAAAGACAGAGACAGAAAGAGACGCAGAGAGAGAGACAGAGAGAGAGACACACACAGAGAGAGAGAGAGAGAGAGAGAAACCTGGTTAAGAGAATGTATAGATCTACATCAACTTTATAATATATTCCAATGATTGACATTTAGATCTTGATTTAGAAGACGAGGAGTTAAATGTCCCTGAACATTAATTTATTCAACTCTTGAATGAATGCTGAAATAACCGAAGACCTATAGTCCCTTTTAAGATAAATATTTTCTAGCTCACTAGACAAATCAAATTTACTTTCTTTTTTATACTTTGAACAATTATAACGGTCAAACTAGAGTTTTCACAGTGTATCTTGTAATTCTTTTCTCAAAGATGTACACCAAGTGACAAATTTCTAAGAAAATCGTTACAGAGATCCGTGTCCGCACAAGTTTTAATATTTTAGCCCACGTTTTAGTTTCCACCAAGTTACAATTGGAACAGAGGTCTTGTAAAAAACAAAACAAAAAAAAAATATATATATTTAATTTATGACACCCAAATATAACAATATATTTGATATTTTTCTTTGGCAAAAGTCAACGTGTCCTAAACATCTAGCAAGTATTAGGCTTTTGTTTCACTGGTACTTGTGTCTACGTCGACCATGTGTTTCCTTAACACTCCTGTTGGACCAAGTCTATTGTATTGTGTTGGACGTGGGCTATAACACTTCCTGTTGACACTGATAACAATAAGTAAACATGAACCCCCAGGTAGTCACGTGACAACAGGAGGGAGAACTGTTTGATCAAGATTACCAACTGTGAATTTAAGCCTTTAATAAATTTAAGGAAATGATGTGTTAACAGTAATACAAAGTGATCCAACTCATTTGACGTGCGTTTAAAAACACGAACCGTTTGGATTAATCAGTTAATATTATAACGTTTCAAATGTCACTTCTTCTTATAAAAAAAATCTAACAGACAATATTTCAGCGAGTACTGTATTTACATTCATGTATTTACATTGACACCTCATCGACTTTTTTTTTAGCCATTAAAAATTAATCAATGAAATGAAAAAAACATGTTACCTTATAAGTATCCTTTTTTTTTTTTGGGGGGGGGGCGGGGTCGTTGACGTAGTGACCACATATGTTTCAATACGTTTGTGCAGTTAAACTATTTTATG
Organism: Biomphalaria sudanica; assembly: GCA_036873155.1. Lineage (NCBI taxonomy): Eukaryota > Metazoa > Mollusca > Gastropoda > Planorbidae > Biomphalaria > Biomphalaria sudanica. The sequence goes on from JAZGLO010006685.1 coordinate 413,842, forward strand.
TGGACGTCATGGAGGCGCAGTGGCTGAGTGGTAAAGCAGTTGGCTTCCAAATAGTGGTCCCGGGTTCGAATCCTGTTGAAGACTGGGATTTTGCATTTTGGGATCTTTGGGCGCCGCTGATTCCACACAACTCTAATGGGTACCTGACATGAGTTGGGTAAAGTAAAGGCGGTTGGTCGTTTAGCTGGCCACACGACACCCTCGTTAACCGCGGGCAACAGAAACTGACGACCTTTTACATTATCTGCCCTATAGATCGCAAGGTCTGAAAGGGGAACTTTTCACTCTTATGTGGGCGTCATAGAGTTACCTGTTCTCCCCTCAACCTTGTCTACACGCCTTCGCTTCAATAGAAATCTCACCCCCCCCCCGCCCCAAACTGTTTAAAATTGATTCTTCTTCTACTTCTTGTTCTGAGCTCGATGCGAACGGTTATTCCTTAACCATCTGGGGGTCGTTATAGAGGGAAGTGTAAAGAAGGTCATTTTGATGATTTTCTGATTATGGTGGGTCATTACCGTGTGTAAAAAAACAAACAGGTAATTTAAAAACAAATCACAAATCATAAAGTAATAAATCAATTCTGATATTTAAACAGATGTCGAATTGATGTAAGATATCTGCACAGTCTGATGTGTGTCAGGCAAAAGGTCAAGCGTTACACAAAAAGGATTTAACAAAAGAAGGTGCTATGACAAATGATATTCATAACTGTATTTTGACTGCCATGAAACTTTTCAAAATACCATAATCGCTTCTAAAAAAAATACCAAGATTTAAAAACCCAAAGATTTCTATATTTAAAATTGTTTCAACAATATTCATGTGACATTCTGTTAAGTTTTTTAAATTTGATATTACCAACTCTGATCATTGATCATCAAAGAGAGAATATAATCCCTTTCAATAACTAATTTGACAACTCAAAAGGTCAGCAATATATAAAGAAACTCATAGTTCCAATAAATAAACCCATATTTTTAAAACTGCAAAAACACAATCCTTTGTTAGCTGAGCATTCCCCGATAGTATGCTTATCTCAAGTGTTCTTTTCAAATGGTAATCACGTGTAACGCTTCGTTTCATCCATACTCAGTAATCGAGGCGAGACATTCTTAGAGCTTTGTTAATGGACACATTTATAAGTTCATTCATAAAAACGCACTCTGTTCATGTTTCTATTATGAAACATAAAATAAAAGACTTATTGAAGTTGTATGTTTTGAATTAAGTCTGTTCGGTCTTTCAGCTTACAAAGTAAGGCAGGCTGTCAAGGTGTGCCCTCGAAATACGATATCTTTTACTAGCGCAGTATTACTTCTCCATTTTTTAAAAAAATATAATAATACTGCTTGTCTTCGAGTCTGAAGATTAATGAGGAATGCAGTATTTCCAGTGGCTACGCAGACCAGCTGTGACCCACATATTTTGCCACATCCAGGGCAAGCATCGCCATTGTCCGCCGGTGGTCCATTAAGATTTTCTTTTCGCCGTCTGAGTCTGTCCTCGGCAGCATATTTCCTTTTGGTCTCAAATGTGTATCCCGCGGTCTTGTAAGTGACCTTCAGCTGTCTTATTCGGAAGCCGCATGCAAAGAGCTGCTATCTTCTATGTTAGTTTCCGTGGGGCAACTCTGTTACGTCGACCATCTTTAGCTCACCAAAAAAAGACTGCTTTAGGCATACATTCGTCACCCATACGGGATATGTGCCCTGCCTAGCTTAACTGTCGGACAAAAAGTAGTCCCTCTGTACTGACCATACCGGCGTTCGCAAGGACATCGCTGTTTGTTGTGCGGTCTTGCCACCGTATTTCCATAATAAAACGCAAGATAGTTTTAGATTCGCTTAAAAATAGCATTAACAATCGATATCCAAATTTGGACTAAAAGTTTAAAAGCATCTTGTTTGTTTTACATATTTCGGATGTTCCTTCAGAGTTGAAGATTGTTTACTTCCTAGTCCAAACCTCCCGCAGGACGACGGGGGATGGGAGAGGGCAGGGTTTGAACCCGGTACAATCGATTAATCTAAACGACAGTCCAGCGCGCAAACCGCACGACCAGGCAGCCATCCTACAAGTAGAATGTCAATGATAGAATAATCGTCTTGACATCTATTTGTAGGATACTTGTAGGGATAGTATTACAGTCCAGAGACTGAACAACGCTAACCACAGAAACTTTTTTCAGACCTGACAAATAATAACTTACATTTTCACTATAGAATACATTTATTTACGTGAAATATGAGAAACAAAATAAATCCAATTCACAAGCACATAAATGTAATATATCTTGATATACACACTAATCACTTTCAAGTCAATAGATTCACTTTGAAGTTGGCGATTAACTTTCTTGCAACCCTCTGACATGGTCACTTCGCCTACTTCACTTATTGACTAATTGACTTTCATAGCCCGTATTTCCGGCCATGAAGGTGCGTGAAGCGCTTGGCTTTTGAACCGAGGATCACGGGTTCTAATTCTGGTGAAGACTGGGATTTTTAATTTCGGGGATTAGTTGAAGGTCTGAAAGGGTTACTTCTTACTTCTTAATTCCGGTAATATATAAATCATGTTCACAATTCCTAATTTCACATTCCATATTCAACAAATTCACCTAAATGATAAATCTAACAAAGTAGGCTAAAATAAGTTCACTATTTTATCTGTGACACAAAAATCTCAAGTTGAAATTAGTAGCATTAGCAATCCCAAGTTGAAATTAGTAGCATTAGCACTAACATTTCACACCGGCTACGCCCGTTGCTTTGTGCCCAGACTTGATATTGTGTAATGCCTCAATAGTAAGACGCACGGAAGTCGGGGTTTAATTGGGCATTTCCTTAGTGACACTACTGTACATTCAAAAGTAAGAACGGAAATAGGTTAGAGACACTTATAACGGACTTCGGTCGAAGAGATTTCTGTTAGTGACTCTTGACGACGTGGACTGTGCCCCTTATTGCTGTAATAAAGGTGCGTGTATTAAAAAAAAAAGGAAGGATTATCTTATTCTACATTATTTATTCTGTGGATGAATTGCATGAAAGATCTCGCAGATAACATTTGAAGTCAACAGCTTTGTTCAACACCTTTGTTCATCACTTAACTATCAACCATCAACTATGGCCATCCTTTTTTCTTTTGAACTTCCAATAAACTGGCCCGTGAATTACTGTCTGTTACAACAAAATGAAACGGCCCTGTTACTCTTTCTCTGGACCCCCCCCCCCCCACCTTTTTTTTTACCCAACGCATCTTAACGTTTATCGACATAGACTTTTGATTTGATTTGGAACGACCCACTTTATAACGCTCCCCTCCCCGACACGTATGGTCTTTAAGATAGTTTAGAAATATATGCGTCTTTTGTTTACCGGATACACCAATAAGCTTGCTATTTATAGATTTACCTCCACTTAATGAAAAACTTCAATAAGTGAAGATTTGCGCGTGTGTGTGTGTCTGAATAGAAAACATAAGCAAAATCGACTTTGTAGATATCCAGCACGTGTATTTAGTTGTCAGCAAAGCTTATATCAACTCACTATGTCTGTCTGTCTGTCTGTCTGGTACAAATTTGTAACACGTTATTTCTTCCACTTCCCAATCTCGGATAAAATTGAAGCTTTGCACACAATTATTCAGTGTCCCTAACAAAACATAAATCTATCCAAAAATTAACCGATTAGTTAATTAAATTATGATAATACATTTTATTTTATTTGTTTGATATTGAAAAAGATAAATATTACGTTATTGAGAGATATCACTGTAATTGTGGATTCATTCCCCTTAGATTTTTTTTTTTTTAAACCTTTTTTTTTGGGTATTATTCATGTATCTGAACATTGACTTCTTACACACGTAGGCCTACAGTTGTGCCCAAACTTTGTCGTCCTGAGAGTCACATTTCCAACACGTACGCCACAGGCCACAGCGCCTTTAAAAACAAAATCAATGGAACCAAGGCTCTAATGTGGTTTTACGGCTTCACTATGGGCAGTAGTTTCGAGGGGCCAGTTAGCACAACGTCAACTGCTGCATATGGCCGGATAGCACAGCGTCAGGTGCTGGATATGGCTGGATAGCACTGTGTCAAGTGCTGGATATGGCTGGATAGGTCAAAGTCAAGTGCTGCATATGGCCTGATAGCACTGTGTCAAGTGCTGCAGTAGCGGCCGTAGGGGTTGCAAGTGGGGCAACCACCCCAGTCCCCGCGCCTGAGGGGGGGGGGAGGGCCCGCGATCGGAGATTTTAATTGTCACCAACTTGGAAAACCAAATCAGTTCTCATAAACTAGGACTTTTTACTCAATATTTTCCCAGTACCTTTATACCAGTTACCATTTAAGCTCTTAACAATAATTTATGGTTTCAAAATACCGTTCAGTTTCGGTAAAGACAGCATCTAATGACCTGCTGAATCTAAGCGGCTATTATTGTTTTACTTTAAAATGTCGTTTTTCTGTAGGCCACTCTAATGAAGTTACTCAGTGGATACATAAGCCCTGAAAGAATTGTTATAAATATATATGAACAAATACATATCTCAAGTGAACGAGACACATGCATATATCATATAAAGATCTTTCATAAACCAAACTCAAATGTTAATCTGCTTATCTATGACGCCTTATGCAAGTTGTCAAACTGTTCCTTCAGCATTTGACATTGACACGCAGTCTGAGAAACAAAAATATACCTCTGTACTACTTTAATATGTCACTCTAGGAGGTTTCACAGTCTACCAATGTACAGTCTTAGAGTTAGACATATCGATAGATAAGGCAGTAATATTCGATTAGATTAACTGTTTATTGACTCAAGAAAAATCTGAACAATTCAGTACCATTATCTCATAACATAGAAAAATAACTGAAAATAAAGAAAACATATTGAAACCAGACTCATTAAGCCTAAACAATGGTATTAAAAATATATAAAAAATTACTCCCTACTGCGATATCACTGGAAGGGGTGATGACAGCTGACTTTAAGGATACCTTCAAGGCCAAAACATACCTGCTATTGTTACATGCTGCATACCTGCGACAAAATCAGAAAATTCCTGAAAGGATAATATTACTATTATTTAAAATATTATTGGGCTATAAAGAATCATCATCATCATCATCATCAAACTCCATTAGAGTGAGGGCTTGACAGGCTCAAATCCTCTCTTGCTAAACCCCTGGACAGAAACCCTGCTGTCTTGCGTAGTGCATACATGTCACCATAGAGGTCGAGAATTTTTGATTTTCCAGACCTGTCGAGACGGAGATCAGCATGTCTGGGGCAGTCAAACAGAATATGAGGCACGGTTTCCTCCACTTCCCCGCAGCGGGGGCACCGTGAGTCGAAATTTGGCCATAGCCGTGAGAAATATGTGCCAACAGGACAGTGGCCTGTCTGCACTGTGCTATAATAGCTTGCTCAGGCCTGGACAGTCTCCACCACGGGTAAGTGCGGTCAGGGCGCCTCATGCGCTCCCAGACTCGAAGGGTTTTTTGGGACTTGTCCCAGCACTCAAACCACTTTTCCATTTCTGTTTTTTTTAATTATAGCCAGAGCACGATGAAAACTCACAGCCTCTTCAATGGGTGGTGTTTGCCCTCACTGGTGGGCCAATGTGCCTGCAATGGTGTTGCCAGGTTACGCTTATGTGATTCGGTACCCACTGCATTATAACATGGGTGCCATAGCGTTGCTTTATTTTATGTGAAGCCATGATGACAGTGTCGATATTGGGGGGCCATGGTCCAGGGCTTTGCAAAGCCTGTAGTACAGGTTTTGAGTCAGTGACCACAACAATCTGTATTGCCCTCAAATGTCCCTATAATGAATAATGTTTAACGAATTCCTATCTTGGCAGTGCCAGAGAATGAGAATTAGGTCATTTAATAATAATAATAACCTAGGCTTGGAGATTAAGCGTTTATGGAAGTTATCTAAAATAGCAATATACCCCACTGTTACATCAACCGAGAGGATAATGACAACCGACCTCACCGATTCAAGGCATTCCTAAGAGGCATTAAGGCATTCATACATTCCTATTCTTCAGATTCTTGTTGCCTGTCAGAGGGCGGTACTGCTGAAAACCTGCCACATGACAAGTAAATTCCTCAGTGGACACTGGACACTGATAAAGGGACTACAATGAATTTTGTTCCTCTGGCAGTGCTATAGAATGAATACTCGCTTCTTACATAATAATAATAATAGTAATAATTATTATTATTAAAGTAATAATAATAATAATAATAATAATAATAATTTAAAATAACATTCGACAGCTAGTAATAACACTAGTCAATGAACAGCACTCGAGAGCATACACCACTAGATATTCAGGATACTCTTGAGCCAAGAGAAGAAAGGAAGATATGTAGTGAAAGTAATGTTTCAAGAAGTAAATAAATAATCATTGCTATAGCTTCACCAGGCCTCACACATCGCAAGAGACTGTGTACTTCGTTTCCCGAGACACCTCCCAAGTAATGGTTAAAAGTCAATCTAAAGACCAAGAATACCGGAAGAAAGAACACAATTAGTCATCAATACAAAAATATTCATTGAATTTGAACAATTTTAGGGGATACGCATTTTATAGTGCAGAAGTAGGGAGCGATATGAAAGAATCGGCGAACCGAGACATCACCCAGGTTTATTTATATTTATACCTGCCATGCCCCAGTAAAGAGAAATTCGTCAAGTCATATAGGCCTTTTATTTTTTCTGTTCAATTGTATAAATTTGTTATAGTGTCCTGGAAGTAGATAACATAAGAATTGTGTCTTGGGTAACAAATATTAATGAAAATTCTCTTTTATTTTCAAATATTTAATGAAGCAGTCCCATAATCCTCTTAGGAAAATATCACATGGTGACGTATAGGCTGAAATACAAAATGAATGTAATATAAATTCAGACAATAACGATAATTGTATGTGATTTAACCCAAAAAAGGGTACATAGCTTCTCTCTTTGTTGTCTACTCCGCAGTATAGTTTAACAAAAATGCATAATTATTTATATTTAATACAATAAAATGTATACTAAAAGCAAACTCCGGGGTAAGGAATTACCAGGCAAGGTTAGCTGGGACTAATTGAAATGTCATAAGCTAACATTGTCTTCTTCTGTTATTGACGTTTCAAACTGGCGAATACATCATTGTACATTACGATCAGGGTATTTCAAGGTCCCTTGTCATCTAAAAGTACATACAACTTTTAACCCAAAGTCAGAAAGTGCTGGTTGTGTGTGTGTGTGTGTGTGTGTCTGTATGTTGCGTATGTGAATCTTGTTCATGTTGGTAACTGTATAATTATTGTTATGGTAGTAATGCTGAGGTGGACAAATTGTAGTCAAAATGAATTTCCATTTGTTTGGTGCAGTAAAATGACTGTATCTTAAATGTTCCTCACTTGAATGTCACGTCTGTTAATATAATACCACTGGTACCCCGACTATATAACTACGACTCAGACGATAGCGTTTCCCGACACAAAGTTACAAAAGTGTATTGAAAGAAACGGATGTAATTTAGACAGAACTACAATTAAAACTGTAAACAACTACCTAAACGTTCTATAGAGCTAGCTACCTAGCAAACGTAGGCTTCCGAAAACTAAGAGAAAGCATTCACTTTTCCTTTTCTCTACTATTTGGAAATTCCAGCTTTCTACTAATTCGTATATAATAGACTAAATCTCAGAACTGAATCTGATATACCTTATACGAGATAGGAATTTCTTTTTAAATAGGCTAAATCTGATATGCATAGGCGCCTACAGTATATTTTGCAGGGGGTGCCACCTATGGCTCAAAGTCGTAGCTTCAACTTTTGTATTCAAGCTAATATTAAAGCAAAGAACTGGTGCCCACTCTTGGCCATGGTCATTGCCACATTTTTATATATTAAGGAATCTTGGACGCTGACTGCAGAGCTAGAGAGGAGGATCCTAGCAATGGAATTGAGATGCTACTGATGGATCCTAGGTATCCAATTCAAAGACCGCATCACAAACCAAGAGATTAGAGACAGGGCTACTGCAGCAATTGGATCCCAAGTGATGACCTGGTAACTATCGTAAAAAAAAACAAAAAACAACGCAAGCTAAAAATCTATGGCTATATTACAAGATCTTTGGGGCTCGCAAAGACCTTCCTTCAGGGAACTGTACCAGGAATGGAGGAATGGAGAAAGACGGTCGACGAATCTTGCATGGTGCCCCAACAGTCCAACAGCCTAAGGGATAGGTAAGGTAAAAATATTAAAGAAAAGAACTATTGCCCACTTGCCCCCATACCTATGCGATATTAAGTTCACTGTAAATACTTGTTACATGAAATGTAAAAAACAAACGAACACATGAACAAACTATTTACTGTACACGTTGGTAAGTTTATCCTTGTGGCCCGTGCATTCCAACGGTCGATCAAACAAAAAATGCAATCGCTGCCAAAACTGGCAATAACTTTACTATTGAATCGCTTCTCGTCGCGATGGGCAAGCTGGTGATGAATGCTTATCTGGCAGTTCTAATATTCTTCTTTACGTTGCAGCTCTTGCATCGTTGTAGAATGTAGACAAAACAGGTTGAACTGAGCATTATCATTGCTTGAAAAGAGCGTTAATCAAGCGTGGTCGAGAGGCTAAGTACGCTTGAACTTGGCATGGCTCGACTACCTATGATGACGCTCGAGGTTCGACACCCGACTCCAGCAGAGTTGTGTTTACTGCCTCAAGGCAGCACGGAAAATCTTCTCCCAGATACCCCCTACACCCCAACGGTCCACAAATGAGATTGGACCATAGCGCTCTGAGCATGCTTTAAGCATAAAAGTAACGCTATATAAAAAGCTATAATTTATGTATTTATTTATTTAACTAACGAATCAAGATACGGAATGTAAAGCCATGTTCTATAATAATCCCAAAATTCAAACATGTGGTTTTTACTCGGTTCGTATGTCGACTGCGGATTCTCGGCAGCGCCAACGCAATACCAAGTTTGTCTGCCAGCAGTGTCACCTTATTCAGGATGCCATCCCTAAAGTGTTCCTTAGCATGGCCAAGTTGGTTTTTGATTATGTCATGAATGTGACTGCTGATGTGCTGTTGAGCAGCCACTTATGCTAAGATGGACTGCAACACCACGGAAACTTAATCAAGAAAAGATGAATAATTGACGACAATTAAATGACAAATCAGAAACACGAGAAGCAAGCACTGATTACACACATGCAGTTTGTCTGGTTTCACTTAAAACCGTTACTTTAAAATACGCCAAACAGTCTAACATCTATTCAAAGTTGTGACTTAAAAGTGAATGAATACGTAATTTCTCAGTCCATCGTGTCTCACACAAAAGCGTTAAATTTAGCACCAACGCTCTCGCTTGGGACTGTTAAGGAAGAAACAGATAATCTTACACATATATCTGAAACACCATTCAGGTCAATGATAACAAGTTTAAGTAAGTGTGTGCGACGCGTTACGGACAATGTCTGCTTTTGGATATTTTTCCCGAATCCTTGCCTGAACACAGTTCTGAATGCTACAAATCACGGGGCAGCGATGGTAGCCTTGACCGAGTAGTTTGTCTATGTCTTGATTGTACTTAATGTATTCGCTGAGAAGGACACAGGAAGTGGGTCTGTATAAACAAAATGAACAAAACCAATGAATTCTTCTCGAATACAAACGCCATCAACAAATCCAACGCTCAATCACATCTAATTAGTGCCAGAGACACCTGCATTGTCATCAACGAAATACCAAGAAAACGCAAGCTAATTTATGCTGCTGCTCGTATAGTTTGATTTCTTGCTGCTGCCAGTGCTCCGTCGATACAAATCAACGTTTGACTCACATTGCATGGGAAGAACTTTCTGATATCTCTTCTATCGTAAACTGGTGGACGTGTTTAACACGCTATTTTATTGTATCGAGCGCTAACACTGACCGCAACTCCGCAAGACGTAGATACATTGACCAAGATGACTGCACTCTTCACTCTTGTTCAAAGAAACTTCCACATTGATCACATCGAAAGACAACTGGCAAAGATTTTTCTTCCAAGACAAACAAATAACCCACTTTCATCATATTCTAGGCGTTTACTAAATATAATGATAACTATAATTATGTGCAAATGAAAACAAATAGTCACGCCTAACGTGCTATAGAATATTGAATTGCAAGCCTATAATAAAGCGCGCATGGTCACTGGTCAGACATGAACTACATATTAGCCTATTCTAGTTTATTACAATAAAAGCTTATCCTTATTAACTTTATTTCAGTGGATGCACTACATGCTAAGTTGCTTCATAGCAGAAGTTAATTGATTAGAAGGTATAAAAAACTCAGAATGGGTTCACGGACATGGTCACTGGTCAGCCATCAATGCCTAATAAGCCTGAGGCTAGTCTACTACAACTGTAGTTCAGAAACCAGTGGGAGCACTACTTGTTCAGTTGCTAGTTAGATTTTAATTGATCTGAAGGTGCAAAAAAAAATAAAAATAAAAAGGTTAGAATTTGGCTGCTCAGAAACCACCTTGCACCCCTCCCCCGCGGGCGCCCATGCTGATATACCTACTTATTATACAAGATATAAAATTCTTTTATAAAAGACTAGATCCGAGAACTGAATCTGATATACCTACTTATTATACAAGATATAAAATTATTTTATAAAAGACTAGATCCGAGAACTGAATCTTATATACCTACTTAATATAAGAGATATGAAATCTTAAATTTATGTCTTGGTTCTGTACCCACACTTAGTGCAGACACTTTAAATGTAACAATATACAACAATAGTATTATAACATTAATTTATGTAGCGTCTTTATATACTTTAGGCCTCTGCTATGCGCAGTTTCTCATTAATGAGACGCACAATGAACTGTTTGTTTGCATATTCGTCTTAAAATAGGTGTTAAAACTGCGTCGTAGGGTTTTGGTCTTAGCTCAATCTTAACCACATGTCTGTAAGTCCTAGATATACAATAGTGGGTGGTTGGGTCGGACTTAGGGACTCCTAATTCCAATATCTCTGCACCTTGTCAATACGCAAGGCCTGTACACCGAAGCAACGTGTTCAAAGACCTTTGAGAGTTTTTTTTTTCAAAATGCTGCAAAAGGTTTAAAAGCGCAAAAAGAACCTTATCACAGACACCCCTTTTTGTTAACCCCTCCCCCCCCCCCCCCCCATTTTTTAAAAGTACAATGTCGGGGGAGGAAATAATTAGTGACACCGTTTCAATAAGTCGAAGGCCAAAATCACTTGACTAGCAGAGATAACACACTCAAACACCCCCCCCCCCCCCGCGTTTTTGTTTGTTTTCCACCTCCCCCCCACCCCTCTAGCCCCGGTTAAGAAACGCTCTGCCGTAGACCCACACTCAAACATGCCGGCATTTATCACTAGTATAATGTGTCCAATTCGTCAATAAATCGACGAACCTACTGGAAAGAAAGGTGAAGCCAACTCTTCTAAATTACATCGCCTTCATAATAGGACAAGGAACGGTGGATACAAGACAGAACATGGAAATTGATAGATGAGAGGAAAGAGGCCAAACGTAGACGAGATCATAAAAATGAAACACAGGATCGCAGCCTAGCGGAATAAGCCTATAGGGAAGCAGATCTGAAAGTAAAGAGAAGTTGTCGGCGAGATAAACGGGACTGGATTAAGCAGAAGGGACAAGAGGCACAAGCAGCTGCAAGCAGAAATGACACAAATCCCTCCATCGTATTGTCCGAGATCTCACTGGAGCAAAGAGTGCACATGGGGCACCGATAAAAGACAAGCAAGGCAAAACTTTGTTAACGAAAGAAGAACAGGATGCAAGATGGGTAGAGCACTTTAAAAAGACCCTTAACCAACTGTCGCCAGACCAAACTTACATATTCAAGGACCCCTCTCCAGACAATGATCTCAAGGTCAAGACAGACCCAATAACTGCTGAGGAGGTTACCATGGTCATTGCAGTGTTAAAGAATAACAAAGCACCAGGGCTAGACATGATATCAGCAGAAATGCTAAAATATGGGGGACAGTGCATTGTTAACAGAATGACTGATCTCTTAAATCTCTGTTGGCGAACTTCAAAAGTCCCAGAGGAGTGGCAAAAGGGAGTGATTGTAAAGCTTCCAAAAAAGGGCAACTTGGCAGACTGCAACAACTGGAGGGGCATTACTCTCCTCTCTGTCCCGGGCAAAGTTTTCAGCACTGTTTTGTTGAGACGGCTTCAACAGTCTGCAGATGAAAGGCTCAGAGAAGAACAAGCAGGTTTCCGAAGAGGCAGATCATGTACAGAGTAGATTTTCGTTCTACAATATCATAGAACAAAGTCTTGAGTACCAACAACGGCTAACGATCAGTTTCGTGGACTTCAAAAAAGCGTTTGATAGTGTCCACCGAGAATCACTATGGAAAATAGTTAGAGAATACGGTATCCCAGAAACATTCGTCCAGATCCTACGACACCTTTACAGTCAATCTAGTTGCTGCATTAAAACAGAAGAGGGAACAACAGAGTTTTTTACAATCAAGACAGGTGTGAGACAGGGGTGCATCTTATCTCCCTTCCTTTTCCTCCTAGCCATCGACTACATAATGAGGAGAGCAATGAACTAGACTGCCTTTGGTATTCCATGGCATGAACAGCTCCGATTGACGGACTTGGACTTTGCTGATGATGTTGCACTACTCGGGGCTACAAATAAATGCATTCAAGAAATGACGGAGAGCCTAGACAGAGGCACCCAAAATCGGCAAAGGGTGTCCCCGTCAGACTTGGCGAGTCAAAGCTGGAAGAGCTGGACAAGTTCACGTACCTTGGCAGCATCATAACAAATGATGGAGATGCTTACCATGATGTAGAGTGCCGAATAGGAAAGGCAGGGAGCATTTTTCAAAGGCTGCAGCCTATTTGGACTAGCCAAGCCATTGGACTCGAGACAAAAATACACCTTCTCAACACAATCGTCATTCCAACTGCTACATATGCATGTGAGACGTGGAAGTCATCTGTCAAAATTGAGAAAAGACTAAATGTGGCTCAACAGAGATGGCTGAGACGGATTTTGGGAGTCAGTTACACAGATCGGGTCTCAAACAAGGAAATCCTACGCCGAACTGGGAGTCGAACACTTGGTGAGGTTGTGACTGAGCGTCGCATGAGGTTTGCGGGACATGTTCTATGTCAAAATGAATTACGCACACCAAGAGTTGCGATAACATAGAAGCCAAAACAAGGAAAGCGCAAACAGGGACGCCCTCGTATTACTTGGCGACACACCTTCATTGTGGACCTCAGAACAGTGGACACCAGGTGGGAGGAGGCTTCAGACATTGCCAGTGACAGATCTTTATGGAGACAGCTTGCCGCCCAATGCTCCGAACGGCGCGGGAGGACCTAAGTCTAAGTAAGTCTAAGTCATAATAGGACTGGCACAATTATACAACTGACAAGAGTTGAAACTATTTGACCGCCGAACTTTTGTGTGTGTATGGAATGCAAATCCAAGTTTGACAACTCCAAGCTCAAAAGAGTTGTCTGTCTTGATAGAAAACCAAAATAAAAATAAAAATGTACAGGGATTACACCAGAGTTATGCTTCTTAGCCTTCTTAAAGACAGCATCTTATCGGGACATGGTTGGAAATGTATGGAAATGCATCCAAGATCTCTGACATGAAATAAATACACAGACCATGACGATGCGCTAGTCGTAAATTGGACTAACCCCCCCCTCTCCCCCTACTAATCTCCCCTCCCTTACCCGCCTTCAGCCATTTGTGATCGTACATCGTGAATGCATCCAGGCCACGGTAACAAAAGAATTTAAAAAAAAAAGAATATCTCGCGATTTCCTTGCATTATCACTTCAAGAGTATATTCTATTTAAATGGACAATGTCTCACTCTAGGCTTCTGTTCTACCCCTCCGCCCCCCCCCCCTACCATTTTTTTTTTTTAAATACAGCTATAACAGTTCTTCACGAGAGACTGATTGCATTATGCGTTCTGGTTCCTAACAGACTTCTATTAATAGGGGGTATAAAAGGATTTTTGGAACGCTCAGTTCTATGTCGTCTGCTGTTGTGGGATAATTTCCAATATATGTGTTCACTTTACATTTCGTTACTTTTACGCGGAGAGTATGTAAGTATTTAATGTAAACAATGGACATACACAATAGAACGCAGATTTATGTTTTACAGCTATACTGTGTGAATGAGAATTTGCAGTCCTAGAAAACATATAAAAAATTTATTTTTAAATTATTGTAGATCAAAATAGTTTTTAACAGAACCTGTATCACTGTCGGCTTCGCTTTCATAAAAATCTACACCTGGATAATTTTGTTTTAAATTTGATTGAAATATTATTATTATTGTTAATTAATTTATTAATTAATTAAACTTAATTGCTGTTTTGTTTTTTCTCTTCAAAATAGCAGAGAATTTTTATAATTTCCGTTACCCGTAACTCTTGTTATTGTAACGTAAGACCAGCAAAAGACAGATTGGCCTCGATTTCAGGGTCATCACTTTAGCATTAGAACCGGTATATTCTATTGGGATGAAGAAATCAAGTCGTATTAATAAAGATCGAACCATTCGTTTACTCTTGCAGCATTTTAAGTTAATCAAATCAGATGTCCACAAGAGAAGACAACTAAGGCCTAGACATTGTCATATTGAAATCTATGAAACATTTTTTTTTATCTAAATTACAATCAAGGGCTAGAATATTTGAGTGAATACAATCAATTAGAAATACATAATGATACTCTAGAGTAGTTGTAAATGTCACAGAATTTAAAACATTTTTTATAGTGTTACAAATGAACAGTGATAGGTAGAGGTCAACGTATGACCCCGGCGAGATGACACAGCAGCGAGTGTTCTCTGAAATCCAGATGTATAAACAAAGATAGGATGTGACGTGTCCTCACGGGTTGTTCCAGGGGACGAACAGATCTAAGAAGGGTCAGCTACTAATGAACAGTGACAGATAGAGGTCACTACGTGTGACCCCGGCTTGATGACACTGCAGCGGGTGTTCTCTGCAATCTACATGTAAAAACAAAGACAGGATGTGACGTGTTGTTCCAGATGATACTAGCAGTGTTTGTGCAACATTGGAGAAGCGATTAAGGGACTCTATATAAGCCAGAGAGTTAATGTGAAAGTCAGTCGTGAGTGAGCCGTTACAGTCGATACAGACGATGTAAGACGTGTGCGGCTCTAGTGGAAGAGAAATATGTACGACTCGATGCAAGTTAACTAGGGTAGAGTTAACTGGAGTGAACTACTGTCGTTAAAGTCTATACAGCAAACTACAGTGGACTTGAGCCGTTACAGTCAATACAGTCGATGTAAGACGTGTGCAGCTCTGATTCGGTAGACTTGAGTACGACTTGGTTCAGCTTTGGGAGACCTGGAGCGACACTGGGAAGTGTGTCGTTGGTCTGTTCTGTGGAATACGGCTCGATGCAAGTTGAGAAGAGATGAATTGCAACGAAGTGAAGAGATGAAATGCAACGAAGTATAGCTAACTGTAAACTGACAGATATTGTACAGTCTTCTACGCTACATGTTACAGTGACGAATTGTTAGAGTTAATAGTCATTAAAGTTATATGAAACTGAAAGTCGAGTCGTCAAGTTCTTTACAGTGTTTTTATTTGTGTGCCTACTAATACATTTAGCCAGAAGATTCAGAAATACGTAACAATATTGTGTTTACTATTATGCGTTTCTGGGCTCAATTGGTCCCAGATGTTCAACAAACAAAATGAATAATTGAAATATTTTAGATGTAGGAAATAGGAGTTGACAAATGTAGTTGTTCAAATTGCTCAAGTCCCATATTACAAAAAAAAAAATATGAAGAACACCTTGTCAGACACTTCAGTTAAAGAAAACATTTTTATTTGTGAACTAAAAGCTTATTTGCAAAACGTGATAGAAATAATTTATAGATTAATACTGAAGATTTAAAATAATAAATGCATCAAGAGTAACTATTTGTAAATGTCTACCTTAAGAAGGGGACTCAAGTTTGGAACCTTATCTTATCTTATAAATTACAGATGGGAATTTAAAAAAAAAGATGACCAAGACCTACGTTACTAGGTCAATCTTATCATGCATGTTAATCAATAACTTAAATTCTGCCAAATCAGTGGTTTACCTGGCTGACTCAGGCAACCCATTCCATGATCTAATAGCAATAGGAAAAAAGGAGCGTTTGTACAAATGTGTCCTGGCATATGAAGCAGGAAATGTTCCTGTCTCCCAGATGCATCTTCCCACAAGTGTCCACAAGAAATTGGACCTAAAAATAATTACAATAATTTTATTTCACTTTTAATGAATCTAGATCCTGACAGTTCCAGAGAATTAGAAACATACATGAAACACATTATAAAGAAATACTATTGTTATAATATTATTAGCTTAAAAGTGTCTGAGCCACGTATGGCTAAAGAGACAATACTTAAATTTAAAATTCCAAATCTCGTATAATAAAAAAAAAGGGGGGGGGGCGTTGGCTGAGTGGTCCAGAGCTTGCCTTCCGAACCTGGGGTCCTGAGTTCGAATCTCTGTGAAGACTGGGATTTTCAATTTCGGTCTTTTTAAGGCGCCCCTGATTCCACCACGCTCTAATGGATACCCGACTTAGTTGGAGAAAGTAAAGGCGGTTGGTCGCTGTGCTGGCCACATGACACCCAATGGCCAAAGAAACAGATGACTTTAACATCATCTGCCCAATAGATCACAAGATCTGAAAGGAGAATTTTTCTTTAAAAAATAAGCATGACAGATTCAGTACTTAGATGTAGTCTATAAAAGAAATTCATATATCATATAATAAGTATACGTGTCAAGACACGCTGTCATAGGTAGTTTTCGAGAAAAAAATGTCATGTCCTGTACAATATATCTAATTATCTTTTTTTTGAAAAATTTCTAGTTGACAACAAGTAATGGTTTATTAAAAACTGTAATTTGACAGCAGCACTTTCAATGTTCTTGTCATTAATTATTCACAAGTCTGATTGATTAAGTGTTTATTGAAGCGTGCCAATTTCTAAAAAATGACCTGTAGATGTCTGATTCTGATAAAAATCAAACTTTTTGTTTTAACAGATAAACAACAGTCAACATAAATTTAAAAAAACATAAATTTAAAAAACATACATGTAAAAAACAAATTTAAGCATTTAATTGATAATACGAAAAGGGTGGGGGGCGTCAAGGCTGAGTGGTGAAGCGCTTAGTTTCTGAAGGTTACGGGTTCGAATCACTTTGAACACTGGGCTTTTCAATTTAGGGATTTTGGGCGCTCTTGAGTCCACTCAACTCTAATGGGTGACTGAAATTAACTGTGACAAAGTAAACGCGGTTGGTCATTGTGCTGGCCACATGACACCCTCGTTAATCGTGGAACACAGAGACAGGTGACATTTTAAATGATCTGTACCATAGATCGCAAGGTCCAAAAAGGGAACTTTACTTTTACAATAATATCACAGAGATTCTATAGTTAATCCAAACGCCACACGAATGCTGCTCTAGTTTTAACACTAGAGATTATGAAATTAATGATAGCACTAACCAGTAACCACATAGATATTCGTAAAATTTTAATAACAAATAAGTCTGTCTCTCAATCTTCTCTTTCTATTCACATGCACAAAAGTAAAACAATCTTTCTATAAAGTTCTCCTTCCAGGCCTTGATATCTATAGAGCGGCAGATATTGTTAAGGTCGTCTGTTGTTTTTTTTTTTTTTGGGGGGAGGGGAATGGTTAACGAGCTGGTATCTTATTACCAGCACAATAACCAACCGCTTTTACTTACCCAAAGTCAGGTATCCATTATAGCTGGGTGGACTCAGGGTCGCCATAAAATTCACGAAATTCAGTCTTCACCGAGATTTAAACCCAGGACGCCAAGTTTAGAAGGCAAGTGCATAGCCGCCCAGCCCTTTCATTAATAACAAAATAATATTGATATAAAACAGCCGGCAAATGCAAGAAGAGTGCAGGACATTCGTGCAAAGGAAGCAGTTGTCTTCTGAGGGTCCATTATTATTTATAATCAAATTAAGATTTAGGGTTTTAGTCATTCATTAGAACAATGCGTGAATATTTAACTTCTACTAGTGTGATGGTTGTAAAAAGATTGTACTGTGATGATATGATCTATGTATTTAGATCATTGACTGTACTCTACTTTAGAATACATTCTTCCTGTCTTGACATCACACAGGGGCGTAGCTAGGAATTTTTCATTATTTGGGGCCCCGGGGGGCTTGGCCTCCCTGGGTTCCCCTGCATTTTGCGTAACATTTAATATTTAATGTGAAAAACATTCGTTTTGGGCCCCTATCAAGCGTAGGCCCTGGGGAATTTTCAAATTCTACCCCCTCCTCCCCCACCCTAGCTACGCCACCGACATCACCCCAGTTTGGTGTCTTTCTTCACCATGTTTTACATTAATGCTAAACCTTGCTATCTAAACACATTGTGTGCTTGAATATTTTCACAAAATGCTGTTTACACACTTTGTGTGTCAGAATGCTTTAAAAAAAAATGTTACCCGCTAACAAACAATGCAACGTACTGTTCCGGCGGTCCCAAGTTGAACTCAAGCTTATCTAGGTCAGGGAATCAAAGTGGCGGGGTGTTCCATTCAATTATTTAGTTGACGTTTCAGACGAGGCGTTTCAAAGTTAGAGATTGTTCTGGAAGTATTTGCAAAGCAACATTGATTTGTATTTGTTCATCGATTTCTACCGGGGAGGAGGACAGACAGATAACTAAATCTAGGCTACAACTTGTCTCATTTCTCCCCCCCCCCAACATATATGCACACCACAAGCAGACGTGATTCCAGCACATTTTAATAACAAAAACAAGGTTACAAAAGACAGTTTGTGAGGAAACACAAACTCAAAATCGGCCCCCGAAGTGGTCCACCCAGGCAGGCTTCAATATTTTCAGAAAGACAATCCGAATGAAATTATATCAAAAACAAATAAGAGATAAGAATGGAGAAAGAAGGTTAACAGATCTTGTGTAGTGCCCCAACGGTCCAGCAGATCAAAGGATAGGTGAAAGTGAATATAAAGTTAGATGTGAACCTAGCCAGCACAACGACCAATCGCTTTTACTTTTCGCCAACTAATGTCAGGTACCCATTAGAGCTGAGTGGAACCCAAAGTTAAATTCCCAGTCTTCGAAACCGGGACCCCCGGTTCAGAAGCCAAGCGCTTTACCGCTCAGCCACCGCGCCTAACTGATGTCTTATAATTGATCTAATTTTTTAAAAAAGCTCAATCACTTATTCGAATCCTCAAAAAAAAAAAAAAAAAAAAATTACAAAATTGCTGCAAAATATTAAGTATTTATGAAAATGAAGTTAATAAGATTACTTTTCGATTTAAATTAGGTCTAACTTATAATGCATACTAATTAGCTTTTTCGCCTTAAACAAATACTTGCATAACTGATTTTAAAAATTAGATTTTTCGCTTTCAGAAAAAAAAAAGTAGCCGTTGCATCAGAGCTTTGAATAATCTAAAATATTGTGATGTCCGATTTTCAATATCTTTTCTAGTATACGAGATCTAAACGGGACAGAAGGACAGACATTTCACACAAAACTAATAGCGTCTTTTCCCCTTTCGGGGGCCGCTAAAAAAAAGCAATTCCCTTACAGCTTAATTTGTGAGCACATATGATATGTCAACCAGCATAAGAATACAAAAGGTCTAAAGACAGTCACGAGTTGTTTGTAATTTTTGTTTTGAATCCAATGGCCCGCCCTGTAAGTAAGATCTATTACTGGTAATTTAAAAAAAAAATTTCATTAGTTGGGGGGGGGGCGGCGTTATGAGGGGGGAGAGCGCAACGTCCTGGCAAAAAACGGGTGTTCTGGAGTGTGTGTGTTTCCTAAGCATCGGTGAGAAGAGGTTAAGCGATTGAGTGGTTGGTTACACAGTGACGATGAAATTAACGTGCTTAGTACAAATGTGAGACGATCTGAAGACATGAAACAGTAAAGACTTCATCTTTTTTGTTGTGTGCTAGCTTTTGTTTAAACATCAGTTTATTTCATTACTATTTGATCTATATCTCATCTCAAGTTAAATCGGGAGTAATAACAGTTATATTGAGTTTTTGTTCACAAAGAAGTTTGTTGAAGTTATTCAAAGTTTATTTATCATCGGTTCATTTGTACTAGTTGTTTGGAGCTACAAGCCAACAATCGACCAATTACAAGGAGGGGGGAGGGCGGCAAAAAAAAAATGTTCAGACCCGTTGCCGACTTGAGCGGAAACCTGCCGCAACTACAGTTCTATCTCCAGGAATAACTTTTTACAACACTTCAAAATTATGTAGGCAACACAATTTCCGAAAAAAAAAAAAACAACGTTTTAGTGAGCTTTCATGTCATAACTTTGGATTCTATACAGTGTTAAATTAATATAAATGAAAAATAAACCTATAAAATTATGACTTTCTTTTCTTTTTTATTACATTCTTTAAAAAACTCAAGGGCTTCACTGTTGAGGCCTACATCGCTCCTATGGGCTCTAACTTCTATTGCAGGCTTAAAAGAAAATGTTATCTAGGGAGTCGCCATCCGGAAATGTGAGAAACACTGCTTTACTCTGTTTTTTTACGTCATTGTCTAAGTGACTTGCTTCATTTGTTGGATACATTTGTAGGCAACTCTGAATCCGTGCATGTCAGATGATTGTGGATGCAATGCACATCTCTCCAAAATACAATCGTGATGATTATCATGAAAGTGTACGGAACGTTGAAAAAGTTCCATTGTCAATGGCTTTTGTATTTCGGGCTTTTATTTCGGATTATGCTTTATTTTACAATAACAAACAAGTTAACATAGCAAGATTCCAGACCATATAACACTGTTGAGTAGTCAAAGTTATCGTTAAATGGTATATAGATCATTATCATTTCCGCTTTTTCATTGTAATATACCTGCCGCAGCTCATCAATTATAAATTCATCGTCGCAAATACAGGAGCATAAGCTAGTCGTCTGAACGAGATAAGGTCTAGAAGTTTATCACACAAAAACAACAACAAGATGTCAGATTTCTGTAGGCACCAATGTCCGAAATTGTTCCTAGCGCATGATTTATGATTCATAGTTGTACTTGAGGGGTACCACAACTGTTCGAATATAAAAGGGAAAAATAGAATGGCCTATAAAAATTAATTTTAATCCAGTGCCACTTTTGGAACAGTGTCCAGCTCAGTCTTAATAAATTTTTTTTTAGAAAAAAAAAAAGGGGGGGGGGGGCGGCATTTTAAAATTTTGTACGCAGGCGGCCACAACCCCAGCGGCGGCCCTGATGAGATGGCTAGGGCAGATGATGTAAAGTTCATCTGTTACTGTGGCCCACGGTTAACGAGGGTGTCATGTGGCCAGCAAAACGACCAACCGCCTCTACTTTTCCCTAACTTATGTCAGATACCTATTAGAGCTTGAATCAGAGGCGCCCTAAATATTCCGAAATTAAAAGCCCATTCTTCACTACTCGGACGCCTCGTCTCTACTTATACATAGATCCATTGAATTAATAGTTATAGTAAAGAGTTGTAATCTGGACTAAGTTTACATTTATATTGTAAATAAACAGATTCCTATTGTATTTATTATTTCATTATTATTATTTATATTTTGTAACGTTACTATTTTTCAGATTTTTCCAGAGCCACCCTGTTCATTTTCGAGGTAAAGAAATAAAGGAATTACCCACAGCTGAATCCCAGGGATATCTATTTACGACTTGCAGACAAGTAAACAAGGGAGACTATTCGATTGGAGTAATATTTATTGTTCTTATTCGGCATAGCAGGGATATTTATTTCGGTGAGTTGTGTGGCTAGCTATGAATGACACATTAAGGTCTGAATTGAAAAAGAAAACATGATTACACAACTTAGATTTGTAGTGGCCTTGTGTGTATCATCTTGAGTTATCGTCCCTTTCCACCAACCACAATAAATATAGTACTATTGTTATGTAATTTGAATTCCATATGTTTTCAATCATTGTTTATTAATTTGAAAAAAAGGTAAATGCAATTAATTAACGTTTGACGTATACAGTATGTGTAAGTGATAGCAACAGTTCTTAACTAGTTATGGTATTTTAAGAACATTGTTTTCTACGACCTAGTTTATTGCTTTTCTGTCGTTAACAACGGGGACAAATTATGCCATCCAGTGGACTGTCTTGGTCGGTACAGGGGCGTTTTTTTTTTTTTGTTGTTTTTTTTTGCGCCCCCATTTTTGGCGTTAGAAGTTGTTGAGATATTTAAAACCACACAAAACTATTTATAATAAATATGTTTTTTTCTAGTATACTGTAGTTTAGTATGATACGTTAGATACCGTAATACCAGTAACAGACATGCCCCATGGCCAGCAAACTAGGCAACCTCTTATGTCCTCTGATTAGTGCGTGTCTCTCACAGGAAATATTTAGAGAAAAACAAATTGCAAAACATGGGACAAATGTTTAATATAGCAGAACTATATGGCTCTGTGTCAACTAGTCTAGCTCTAAGTCTCTACTGTGATTAATGGTTTATTTACGAAGGTTTAGATTTACTTGTAAGACAATTGTTTTTTCCTTTAGGTGAAATGTAGAAATGTTACTTCTAGTCCATGAATCGTCCATGAAGTATTTTTGTGAATTGGAACTGTTTGAATGGAACATTTGTTGATTTAGATATAAATAATTCAGTGCATATTTTACGGTCTTTATTTTTTTAAATTTCATTTGGGGCCACCCATTTCACTTCGCCTTGGGCCTCCTATTACCTGATGCCGGCACTGTTTCCCTTCACCCTTAAATTATATGATGACGTCCTAATTTTTCTCTTTATATTTAGTTAGAAATTATTAAATAAATCAATTTTCGTCTGAACAAAAAAATTGTCAAGATTTTCTCTAGTATTGTTTCATTTAGTTTTTGGACACTATTAAAATCCACACATTATGAAGTTAAGAGACATAACAGTAATTAAGCAAAAAACAAAAACGAACTTCAATCCTAAAATCTAATGAAGAACAAGAATGTTGATCTTCAGATAAAACGTGTTCGTTTGAACACAAACACAACGCATACAAGAAAATAAAAAGCAATGTCTTCGATTCCGAAGATTAAAGGGAAACTCCGATGGTTTTGACAATTTTTGATATAATATGTGTTTTGATTAACAGATAATGAATATATGATTCTTTTTTTTTCCTTTGCAATAATAACTTAGTAATTGATGATTTCCGACGTAATTTTCCTGCGCATACATGCTTGACTAACCACGGCAGTGTGTATTTTCTCGCCAGACCAGACAACACACAACAAACACTATCGCTTGGTTGTCTTGTCATGACCGACTACACGTAGTCTCGACTAGCCTTACACTGACCAGTTTGTTTGAATCAGTCAGACACACGATCTATTTACTTCTTGGGACAGGGAGAGGCTTAGATGAAAATGTTACTCTTTTTCTCGAGTTGGTTGTTCTAATATTTTTAGATCTCTCTCTCTCACCTCCCTCTCCTCTCCCCTCCCTCTCCTCTTCCCTCCCCCTCTCTCCCAGAGAGAGCTGGTACCTGAAGGGTAGACTTTTTATAAAATTACTCTACGCTTATCTCTGCTACGTATTTTCTGCATTATTGAGTCTCACCATATTTTAGTGTCAAAAGGCTTTGTCACTTGTTGCAGAATCACAAGAGACATTGTTCGCTGTTGAACGCTCAAAAAGAGATTTCCAAAGTAAATAGACCAAAGAAACAATGTCAAGGACGCCATATTGCTGCCAACTTAATAATAAACAAAATTTAACTCGTTGCTACAAGCAAAAGAGTGTAGAAATAATTGAATTCTACAATACTAAATAGTGCATATTATTTGGTTGGTTTATATTAGTTGGTTTATTGTCTATCATTACGTAATTATTCTGTACTACGGATACACATAAAAGCTTGTTATCCAGTAAATCCAGTAAATGACGCGTAGGACGTAATCATCTTCTTTTTTAAAGTAACGTCTGTATTATATAAGATAAGATAAGAAGATCTATTATCTATTTGTAAGTTACCACTCAATGATTCTTCGATCACAAGATCTCGTAAATTATCGTACCCATCCGCGTGAAATCTCGTACTCAGGTTTCTTTTACCTCCTAGATGCTCACTAAGAACGGCTATTGACAGAATTAGAAACACTGGGACCCCTATTCGCGGAAACCGCAAGCAATCAAATCTTTGTATTTTATTTGTAGTGGAGAGAGAGAAAGAGAGCGGGGCGTGAAGTTTCATTGTAAGAGATACACTAATGCACGGGCTATAATGTTTGTTAGGTTGATCGTTTAAATGTGGCCCGCTTTTTTTTTTTTTTTTTTTAAATAGAAGGTGTGTTTCGGGCTTAATAAAAAATATAGCCTGGGAAAAATTTTTCGTGAACTGCGAGTGTTATACATTTATATGTAGTATAGATCATGTGGGTAATGTTATAGATATGATATAGAGTCTGTGGGTAATGTTATAGATGTTAAAGAGAACATGTGGGTAATGTTATAAATGGGATAGAGAACATGTGGGTAATGTTATAGATGTTAAAGAGAACATGTGGGTAATGTTATACATTTGATAGAGAACATGTGGGTAATGTTATACATTTGATAGAGAACATGTGGGTAATGTTATACATTTGATAGAGAACATGTGGGTAATGTTATACATTTGATAGAGAACATGTGGCTAATATTATAAATGTGATAGAGAACATGTGGGTAATGTTATAAATGGGATAGAGAACATGTAGGTAATGTTAAAAAGGGATATAAACATGTAGGTTAAGTTATACATTTGACAGAGAAAATGTGGGTAATGTTATATATTTGATAGAGGAAATGTGTCCGGGATTCTTCTATGGCTCTATGTTCTTTAGTTCTTGTATTTTCTCTTCCAGTCAACAATATTTGAAAACTAAAACCAAACTTTGACAATTGAAGCTATCGCATGTCCTTCCTGCTCTGATTTTTCAATAGGAGTTCATCTCAGGTATCTGCTCCCAACCCTCAACGCTTTGCTGTTTTTCTGTTATTAATTAAATGCTCAGCACAACATTTTTTTTTTGTTTTTAAATAATGAAGTGAATAGCTGGTAGACATGAGGCCTAAAATAATACATTGATAATTTCTTGCATTTTTACCTGCAATACTTTAAATCTTACGGTTGGCAACACTGTCGTGGTTATATAGTGTCAGCTTATAGCAACTCCAGATTTACGTCAGTGCGTCAACCCAGGGACTTACCCTTTACAAACTCAAGAATTATTTTTTTTTTGTTTTTTTTGTTTTTGTTTTCTAAAATGTGCACATTAAATAAAAAATAAAAACAAGGTTAAGAAGTGGTCCACCCAGGCAGGCTTCAATATTTTCAGAAAGAACAGCCGAATGAAATTATAACAAAGACAAATGAGAGATAAGAATGGAGAAAAAAGGTTAACAGATCTTGTATGGTGCCCCAACGGTCCAGCAGATCAAAAGATAGGCCTAACTAGTTACCCTTTCAGTTCATCTGTTTTTGTGGCCTACGGTTAACGAGGGTGTCATACAGCCAGCACAACGACCAACCGCCTTTACTTTTCCCAAACTATTGTCAGGTACCCATTAGAGCTGGGTGGACTCAGAGAAGCCCAAGGATTCCGAAGTTGAAAATCCCCGTCTTCAACAGGATTCGAACCCGGGACACCCGGTTCGGAAGCCAAGCGCTTTACCGCTAAGCTACCGAGAGGACCTTTTTGAAGTCTTATAATTGATGTAATTGTTTTCAAAATGCTCACTCTTATTCGAAGCTTCAAAAAAAAAAAAAAAAAAAAAAAATATCCGCAATACAAAGTTGTTCAAGAAAATGGAGTTTACAAGATTACTGACTTATAATGCATACTAATTAGCTTTTTCTATTTAAAAAACTGCTTGCATAAGTGATTTGAAAAATTAGATTTTTCGCTTTCAGAAAAAAAAAAGTAGCCGTTGCATCAGAACTTTGAATGGTCTAAAATATTGTGATGTCGGATTTTTACTATCTTTTCTAGTTTACGAGATCTAAACGGGACGGAGGGACAGACATTTCACACAAAACTAAAAGCGTCTTTTCCCCTTTCGGGGGCTAAAAAGAGGAAAATAATATTGAATTTACAAGCACTCTATTGCATTCATTCATTCTATGCATGTAATTTAATCACATCTGAATTGCATGATCACGGCTTCTTTAGCCATTGCCCGTTTACCCAGCAGTGGCAAGTCTGGAGGTAGTGTTCCACGAGGGAGTTTTTCGTATCTTTACAATGTATCGCTACTAACCTTTTGAAGCCCACGGAGGATATAGTTCATTCTTTTCGTTCGCTTATTCATCTTAAAAAAAATGTTTTCCATGTTTCGGATGTTCCTTCAGAGTTGAAGATAATTTTTTTCCTAGTCCAAACCTCCCACAGGACGACGGGGGATGGGAGCGGGCAGAATTTTGAACCCGGGACCATCGATAAGACAGAACGACAGTTCAGCGCGCAAACCGCACGACCAGGCATCTCCTCTTGTGGACGTATCAAAGAGGGTGGCGCGAAGACACAGGAAAAGATTATACAAGATGTCATCAACTAGTTAATTTATTTGTCCGCTAGTGAAAAATATTGTAAAGTTCACATTGGTCGTATTGAGACAAGCGACATGCAGGCAGGACCTCGAGTATTAGGCAGAAAATCATGCTTTAAATGATAACCGGTCATTTCATCCCCGGTCATTTCATCCCCAATTAAATATTTTTTCTTATTTATTGTTTTAATTGTGCTGATAAGGCTTTCACTTTAAGCCCTCATTCATTTGATCAATGGCCTCCTTCAGTCGTGAAGCGACTATGGATCACCTCATGGAAATGAGATGAATGCCTGGGCATTAGCTGTGGTCGGAATGATGTCGCCCACACACCAGTTCCCCCCTCTCCACGCACCTGATGAATCCAGAGGCGCGGCAGTGCCGATACAGTTTGGGGTCGGCGGCGTCGCAGGATCTGCCAGTGCTGCAAACTACCTTAGGGTCTCCAGCTCGTAATTTTTCCTCAGGGTTGACTCCAGAAGCCTTTTCCATGATTGAGTATAGCTGCAAGGTAATTGAGGTTTCCATTGGATGTGGGGGATGTAATATTATAATAATATCCTGCCCATGACGTAATGATCAAAGGCCAAGGTGTGGTGGAAGTAGTGGAAATCATTTAAGAGATGAGAACGATTAGAATACTTATGATCACGCCGCTGATACTCCTGACGACCGTCTTTCACTTTATTTTATTTTTCAATCGCTCTTTCTTGAAAATGGGCGCATCATTTTAGCCTTGAAATAAAGTTCTATTTTTTTTATAAAGGCTAACTTCATCCATTCTTAGGATATCATGTCGTCTATATAAGTTTTGTTTTTATTTCTTTGAAACATTAAAGTTGTAAATTGTGCTATAGGCAAAGAGAATGACAAAACATTGTTCAGTAATAGGAATCGATGGATCGTTCTGTACTTACAATCAATAGCCTATCTATCTTATCTTACCTATCTATTATATGTAGATGAACACGAAAATACTTTTTTTTTACATGACCTCTATATTTATACATGTTAATTTTTTTATTTTTTTTTTACTTTTAATAGCATTTAATTTTATTTTTATCTAAATCTAATATGTCACACTTTTTGTCATGTAAATAGAAATGAATATATTATTAAATATTGCCTATTTTACGATTTTACAATTACTATTTGTTAGATAAAATGATCAGATGATGAAAAGAACAGGGGATGAAACGTCCAGGGGATGAAACGTCCAGGGGATGAAACGTCCAGGGGATGAAACGTCCAGGGGATGAAACGTCCAGGGGATGAAACGTCCAGGGGATGAAATGACCGGGAAAACTTTAAATGTATATTTGTCTGGCGTGCGATAAGACTGAGGTTATCGATAATTTGTAGTATATTGCTTCTGATATTCGTGCTAAAATATCTAAACCTGCCATTTTATTTGCATTATTTTTTAAAACAGCGGACTATGGAGGGACCTATTTGAGCAGCCTAAAAAAGATTGTGTAAAAAGAAAAAAATACAATGTTAAAATTTTTAATTCATATTGAGTGAAAATATTCTTACGAATATCTAATTATCATTAGAACAGAAAATTATAAAAAGCCCATAGAGTCATATTTAATATTTAGCAGGTCGAGATGAAACTTTAACTCACAGTTTTCGCTGTGAGGAGGAAGATGAAACTGTGTCTCATATTCTTTTCGACTGTTCAAGACTAGCTGAATTTAAAGTCCGTTTCAAAGACAGGTCTTGGCAGCCACATGCATTTAGACAGTATGGTGACATTTGCATGCATTTAGACAGTATGGTGACATTAGCATGCATTTAGACAGTATGGTGACATTAGCATGCATTTAGACAGTATGGTGACATTAGCATGCATTTAGACAGTATGGTGACATTAGCATGCATTTAGACAGTATGGTGACATTAGCATGCATTTAGACAGTATGGTGACATTAGCAAGCATTTTGACAGTATGGTGACATTAGCAAGCATTTTGACAGTATGGTGACATTAGCATGCATTTTGACAGTATGGTGACATTATTGCATTGCGCACAATCCTCAGAGTTTGTTTTTTTCAATGCTTTTCAAAAAGACGACTTAAGGCTTTAAAGCCTTCACTCACATAGATTTAAATGATAATGATGATGATAACTACAAAAAAACTAATCTTTATGTGAAAGTGATATTGAAACAAAGAAAGTCGGACAAAACAAAAAAGCTTTAAAATAGAGATCTTGACTTTTCTGAGAGTGCAACAAAAATACAACATCTGCTAACATAAGCAAAAGCTTTTTGGCAAGGTAACATGACATCCAAACTGTAGCGACTCTTGGACAGTCGTATATAAAAAAAAAGAGCGTCAATAATAAGACCCACGACTCTACCTTTTTCAAGGATGCCTCAGTCAAGAAGAAAAAGAATTTACTAGCTTCATCGACTTCAAAGTGGGCAACTTTTTTCGATTAATCAGAAGCTAAGCTTTTTTTTTTTCATGCGACCACATCAAGTACTGATAGTTACCATAGAATGTTAATGGGATCAAAAAGTCTATATGCTGAGGTCATTAATGATATTTTTGTGTGTAGTAGTAAAGCGCTAGGCTTCCAAACTGGAGGTCCCGGGTTCGAATGCTGGTGAACACCGGGATCTTTAATTTCGGGATCTTTAGACGACTCTGAGTCCACCCAGCTCTAACGAGTACTTGACATTAGTTGGGGAACAGTATAGGCGGTTGGTCGTTATGTTGGCCACATGACACCCTCGTTGATCGTAGGCCAAAGAAACAGATTACCTTGGCATCATCTGCCCTATAGATGGCAAAAGTCTGAAAGAGGAATTTTACTTTACGTTGTGTGTAGTATTTGTTCTTTATAAGAGTCTGTATGTAAGATTCTTGTTTTAATAGAAAAAAGAGCATTTCCAATCATATCGACTAACGAGTGTCCAATTAAAATCTATAAATCAAGTTTAGTCCTAACCCCTCGATTTAATTAATCACATTACTAATACAGAATGTAATAAAAATAATAAACGTTAATATTACATTTTAAAAATATATTGCAACTATCCAACAGATTGAGGACTTATGGGAATAACAGAACACTAACAAGAATGAAGACGTTTGTAAAGATCAAGCCTTTTGTTTGGTTCCTTATAATCGTCTGCTGCATGAACTGGAATAATGCTACAAGTAAGTGCCATTATTACTTATATTACCTTAAAATTGAAATGACATTTTATGTCACTTAACTAACCAGCCTTGAGCCATGCTAAGAGGTGCGAAATTTTAGCTTGAAATAAAAGAAAAAGATTTTTTAGTAAGTTTTTTACTTGTATTGGTTAAAAAAACCTTTCTTCCGCCTTTTTGACTTTTGAGAAAGAAGAAAGTGTGAGCTGATAGTAGGAAAAGATAACAACAATATTTTTAAAAAATGTCCAACGTAATCTCTTTAAAGATTGCCACAAGAAAACTGAAGAGGCGCGCTTGGTTTCCGAACCGGAATCGAATCCTGGTGCAGATTAGTATTTTGTAATATCGGGATCTTTGGGGTGCCTCGGAGTCGACCCAGCTCTAAAGGGTACCTGACATTAGTTGGGGAAAAGTAAAGGCGTTTGGTCGTTGTGCTGGCCAAATTACACCCTCGGCAACCCTGTGCCACAGAAACAGATGATCTACCCTATAGATCGCATGGTCAGAGAGGTGAACTTTACGTAGAGTAAAACTTGCTAAATATTAAAGCCTCTATTAATATTCTATTAATGTATTAAGAAGAGTTAGCAAACGTTTAGTAAATAGTTAGTAATGTTATCTCCATTAGTTTATGGTTACGAAAATTAGCAAAGGTTTATGGTTATTATTGTTTTATTTCATCATCAGGCACCCCAAGTAAGTTACAGATATTCATTTCCGCTCTCTGAATGTGGACAAAGTTTAAATATCAAGGCTAGAGTTTTTAATTTAAAAATAAAGTATTAGCTATTAGCTATCACCAACTTTTGACATTTAATCTTTAATCAATATTTATTAATAAAAACATTGAAATTTAGGCTTAATAGAACTGTACATTTGGTTGTTATTAAAGAGAGGCGGGAGATGGATCGTGGATGAGAGAAATTGGATGGTGGGAATTGGAAGGGGAGGAAACAAGGAATAGAGAAATAGGAGAAGGGCCGGAAGAATAACCGTGCAGGAGGTTGAAGACCAAACCTAAAACCTACTGTACGTTATTTGATATAAAACACGTTTTCTTTTTTTTTCTTTTTATTTGACCATATTTATTGAACTTTTTTTTTTTGTAAACTAATAACAAGAATATTTATAAATATCAAAAATATCAACTGTTTGGTATGCATTTCTGTTACTTTTCAAATGAAAGAAATTATTGTAATAAAACATACTTATTTTATACATGTTTATGTGTAGCCATATTTCAATAGTATTTAGATTAGCTTTTAAAAAAAAACAAAAGGCAGCACATAACTAAGAAACAATGAGCTATATTCTAGTGACAATGTACAATGACGTACTCCCCTCTTTTCTAAGAACGTAAAGTATACAGTGAAACATTGGCAGTTTAAGTATCATTATTGTACATACACTCTTTTACTTTAAGTATCAAAACAAAAAAAAATAAGGATAATATAGAAACTAATCTAAAGAAAAGATTTTAAAAAGAAACGTAATATTAAATATAAAAACTGAAAGGGGATAGATTTATAATGATACAAATTTGTATCGCATTGGCACAAAATGCGTTATCTTTTCTTTCACATTCTCCAGCCCAAGAAACAACAAGTAAGTTGATATTTTTTAAATCTTGTAGAATAGAATGTAGAATTTGTATAACAATTAGTAATTAAATATTTTGTGTGGTATCCCGACACTAACAGATTAAGGGAAAGGTGAAGGTGAAGGTTATAACAATAACCATTTAATTAAAAGCCCTAATATATACATTTTTAATATATCCCCATTGAGCTTTTAGAAATTAGGTTAAAACTTATTTTATTGAAATATATATGCCATAAGGCTACAATATATAATAATATTTTTTAAAATTCGCTTTCAGAAAAGAAAAAAAGTAGTATTTGCATCAGAACTTTGAATGGTCTAAAATATCATGAAGTCGAATTTTCAATATCTTTTCTAGTTTACGAGATCTAAACGGGACGGACGGACAGCGACGGACGGACAGCGACGGACAAACAGACTGCACAAAACTAATAGCGTCTTTTCTACTTTTGGTGGCCGCTAAAAATATATCCCAAAGAAGCACGTGAGCCTAAGCTCCCGTTAGTTTGACTCTAATAAAAAAAATCCAGAAATATGAAAAACAATAGAAATGAATAAAAAAAAAAAGATTAAAACAAAACAAAAAAACACCTCCTTATAGTTATTTTATTATTCTAACACTTATCGCATTAATACAATTATTAATAGGCGTTTATTTTAATTCTACAGCCGAAGAGGCAACAAGTAAGTTTGTTTATTTAATTTTGGCTGTTACATTTATATGTGTATTTATGTTTATGTATGTTGTGGTGTGTGTTTGTTTGTTTTCATGTAGTCTCCCTTGTTCTACTGTTCAGTATGTTCACGTGTTCACGGTTTACTCTTTAGTGTGTCAGTAGTGTGTATTCACTGTGTATTAGTCTCTGCTGGTTGGTTTCTCCTTGTTTCACGTTTTTAAAAAGAACTTTTAAACATCATTATTGTGAGTGTTTATTGTGATAATATAACATTAGCCACAAGAATAGAAGAGATTTTGAACATTTGTAACAATGCCATACTTAGAGTTTTCTCTAGATCTTTCATATAACAGCTAAATGGCATAGGTATTTTTTTAATTATACACATACACACACACACACATCTGGCTTAATGTGGTCAGCTGTCTATCTGTGAACTTAATGTTATGGACTAAACAAAGAAAAGAAGGTGGGGGCTGTTCATCTCTACCTCTGGAGATATACCCGCACATCTAGACAGATGTCTGGTCAGCGTGACGTAGTTAAAAATATTACATGTTAACTAGCCCACTCAAAAGTCAAAAGTAAAATAATTAGAATGTGCCAGCCATCGCTGCTACTTATGTAATGTGAGTTTATAATGTGAGGTTTAATTTCTATTTAGATTAACACGCCTTGTCTTTGTACCAAAAGATATTTGGTGCATAGTCATAGTTTAAATTTTTAAAATAAATTCTTTTATATGAAACAAAAATGTATTTCAGAACTGACATTATTGAATCATGTCCACTTTATGATTATTGGTATATTTTTATGACGTGGAGATTTAGTTTGACGGCATTCGACAATTTCCTTCCTTGGGTATTAAACTTCTTGTTCGACATCGTTTATCAGCGTCGACTACCTTTATATTGTTTTCCTTTCGCCAGTGTAGTTTCGTTATTGAAGTGTTACCTCCGTTTGACATATCTGGAAAAGACTTCGCGCGGAGGCGCCTAACAATATTGTCACGTATTACGAATTGAATTCTACTTTTAAATGGCTTGCCTAGGGGAAACGTGACAATAGAAAAGGAGTTGTGTCACTTATCTTAAGTCTGAATTTAATCAAAGACTTACAACGAATAACAAAAAAAAATGACACAAGAAATCGGAAGGTAAACTATCAACTTAATGTTTAATCAAATATAAAGTTACAAGAAAGAAAAAATAAACATTTACTCAATACAAAATTGATGTGTTGACCAAAACCCTTTTACAAAAATGGCATGTAAAAATATTACAATACAAGAGTTTGAAAATGTAATTACAAATACAAGCAAGGCCTTGAAAAAAAATAAACTTACACGATCAAGTGGTATACCACGCACGGGTCGCGCAATGTCTCCGCTATTCTGTCCCACGGCTGTCTCCGTATGTCTGTCCGTCAACGTCACGCGGGCGGTCTTTATATAATCTACCGCGCGTCGACCTCAAGACAAATCCAGTGATTTCTAGAACCAAATACGTCATCAATTTCCCAGATCTAGAACGCTCTTCAAAGAGACAGAAAACAAAACACCCTCCTTTCAACCAGAGGTACACACACAGGTCAAGGACCGGTCACTGTCTGTGTGGCTTGACGAATAAAAAAAAAAAAAAAAAAAAAAAAAAATTTATTACACAAGGGGCAGACAACCTCCCCGTCTCTCGACCGCAACAGGTCAAAGAAAAAAAAAACAACAATGCCTAGATACGTAACACCTCCCTCCTAAAAATAAAAAGTTTACATTTCCACGAAATGGAAATCTTTTTAGAATTACAAAAAATATTTACATTACAGAATGTATTTATCATGATATATATATATATAAAAATATACATCAAAATACTTTTTACAATCTAGATAAGGCATCGGCGATAACATTTTCGCTGCCTTTTATGTGTTTAAGATCTAGGTTGTACTCTTGTAAAAATAAACTCCACCTGAGAAGTCGTTGGTTCTTGCCAGACATTTTGTGGATAAATGTAAGGGGATTGTGGTCAGTAAATACAACCAGTGGCCATCTGGACCCACTGATATAAAAATCAAAGTGTTGTATAGAAAGAATCAACCCAAGACATTCTTTTTCCACAGTAGAATAATTTCTTTGATGTCTATTAAATTTCTTGGAAAAGAAACAAATAGGATGCTCTACTTGGAAATTATCTTCTTGGTAAAGGACTGACCCAACACCTGTGTCACTGGCGTCAATAGCTAACCTAAAAGGTTTTCCGAAGTCAGGAGCCATCAAAATGGGGGAGCTAGATAATATCTGCTTGATTTGGTTAAAGGCTTTCTGACATTCATCCGTCCAAGTAAATCGGACGTTCTTTCTCAGGAGGTTTGTTAAAGGACTGGCAATGACAGAAAAATTTTCGCAAAATTTTCTATAATATCCAGACATTCCCAAAAATCTTCGGAGTTGTTTCCGGTCAGCAGGGATAGGGAAAGCTTGGATAGCTTCTACTTTGGCCATTACAGGTTTCACCTGGCCTTGTCCTACAATATGGCCTAAGTATTGGATTGAAGCCTGGCAAAAATCACTCTTACTCAGGTTTACAGTAATTTTTGCATGTAAAAGTTTAGTAAAAAGACAATGCAGTTGTTTACAATGGCTAGAAAAATCTTGGCTAAAAATTACTACATCGTCTATGTATGCGTGGCAATTCTCCATGTCAGCAAGCAGGGCATTTATCATTCTCTGGAAAGTGGCAGGAGCATTCTTCATGCCAAATGGCATCACTTTGTATTGGTACAGACCATCAGGGGTGACAAAGGCGGAGATTTCCTTTGCCCTATCAGTCAGGGGAACCTGCCAATAACCTGAAAGTAGGTCTATTTTGGTGATGTACTTAGCGTCACCAATACGATCTATGAGATCGTCTATCCTAGGGATAGGAAACGAATCGGTCTTTGTTACAGCATTTACCTTACGGTAGTCTGTACACAAACGATAAGTCTTGTCCTGTTTAGGTATCAAGACACATGGGGAGCTCCAGCTACTGGAACTTGGTTCAATGAGGTCATTTTCAAGCATATACTTGATTTCTGACCTAAGTATGGCAAGTTTTTCAGGGTTGACCCTGTAAGGATGCTGCTTGACTGGAGTAGCCTCGCCAACATCTACATCATGCATTATAACATTAGTCTGTTTTGGTACATCAGAAAAAATGTCATTAAATTCATTAATGAGTTTCATGATAACTGGCCTTTCTGTCGAAGACAGATGAGACAGTTTTACATCCAAATTCTGTAATACAAAAGAATTAGGTATTTTGTATTGTCCAAATTTCTCCTTTACAATATCATCATCAATAGGAGAAACATGGCTATTTGAACAACTTTTGACTGTATTTAAAACACAATTACTCTTATCTGAGTGATCTGGCCGAGATACATAAGGCTTCAGCATGTTTATATGACATAGCTGAGTCTTTTTCCTACGGTCAGGAGTTTTGATTGTGTAATTGAGGTCACTAATTTTGGTCTCAATTTCATATGGACCAAAATATCTGGCTTGCAAGGGTTGACCTGGTATGGGCAAAAATACAAGCACCTTATCCCCGGGAGAAAATTCTCTAACACGGGCCTTTCTATCATACCAGCGTTTCATGCTGGATTGGGTGTTTTGTAAGTTATTTTTGGCCAGAACACAAGCATCATAAAGTCTAGTTTTAAACTTAATTACATAGTCTAAAAGTCCTTCAGTGGCTGTTGGTGACAACAAAGTCTCTTTTATACATTTCAAGGGACCGCGCACCGAATGGCCAAAGACTAAGTCAAAAGGGCTGAATCCCAACGATTCCTGGACGGATTCACGGGTTGCAAACAGCAGCATGTGGATTCCTTCGTCCCAGTCTTTTTCGTGCTCAAAGCAATAGGTTCGGATCATGTTCTTGAGAGTCTGATGGAATCGCTCAAGAGCGCCTTGCGACTCGGCATGATACGCACTCGACATGCAGTGTTTGATGCCCAACTGAGTCATGACTTGCTTGAAAAGATTGGCCGTGAAATTCGTTCCTTGGTCCGATTGGATGGACTTTGGTAGACCAAATAGAGTAAAGAACTTGATTAAGGCCTTCACAATGTTTGATGCTTTTATGTTCCTTAGAGGAATAGCCTCAGGAAAACGAGTTGAAGCACACATAATGGTCAACAGGTATTGGTTGCCAGCTTTTGTCCTTGGGAGAGGACCAACACAGTCAATAAGTACTCTGCTGAAAGGTTCTTCAAAGGCTGGAATCGGCTTCAGAGGAGCAACAGGGATCTTTTGATTTGGCTTGCCAACCATCTGACAGGCATGACAGGATCGGCAGTACTGGATGACATCTTTCTTCAAACGTGGCCAGAAGAAGTGTGACATAATCTTGTGGTATGTCTTGTGGATGCCGAGATGACCTGACATTGGTGTGTCATGAGCCAGATTCATGATGTACGCTCGGTATCTTTCTGGTAACACGATTTGATGGCATATTCTCCATTCTTCTTCGTTGGATGCGTCTGGAGGTTTCCATTTCCTGAAGAGCATATCATCTTGGATATAGTAGCACGTTGATGCTAGCTCTGCCTCTTGTGATGTCATTGCGGTTTCTCGGAGTTTGGCGAGCTCTGGATCCTTCTTTTGGTCCTCAATCAACTGTTTTCGAGTTGATGCCGGCTTTTCAGAATTTGGCGTTGGTTCTTCTTCAAGAGAAGCAAAGAATGTGGTGCTCAAGTCCACATCATCGTGGTTACTGTTGGCCTTGACGACGTTCTCTTCTTGAGATGCTTTCAACCTCATTGCCCTTGTTACTGCACACGCTGGATATAACTCTAGGTCTTCCTCGGGTGTGGCAGATAAGTCGGGTGTTTGAGTGACGATGGGTTCGGCTATCACCTTTCCACCTGCTAAGTCATTGCCTAACAGCAACGAGATGCCTTCCAATGGTAATGTTGGTCGGACACCTACAACAACCGGTCCAGTAATGAGATTTGACTTTATGTCGATTAGATGTAGAGGCACATCTATACATCCAAGCTCTACGCCTCGTAACAGGATGCTCTTCCCAGTCGATGATGATTTTGACAAGGGCAAGATACCCTCTAAAAGTAACGATTGTAAGGCACCTGTGTCTCTCAAAATGGTGATAGGTCGTAGACTTGTAGAATCACCGGGTAGTGATACAAATCCTTCCGAAATGAAAGGCTTAAAATCCTCTAATAAAACATCAATTTTGGTTGATGCAGACTGGACTTGGGTCGAACTCTCGCTGGAGTCATTGACATCTCTAGGAGACGCAGTGGAGAAACTCTTTCTTGAGTCAGTAGAACATCTTTTGGATGTATTTGGAGAACTCTTGATGGAGTCATTGGAACATCGGGGTGATGTCTTATGGGAA
The DNA here is from genome assembly GCA_036873155.1 of Biomphalaria sudanica. Taxonomy (NCBI): domain Eukaryota; kingdom Metazoa; phylum Mollusca; class Gastropoda; family Planorbidae; genus Biomphalaria; species Biomphalaria sudanica. The sequence goes on from JAZGLO010006685.1 coordinate 451,448, forward strand.
CTCTTGATGGAGTCATGGGAACATCGGAATGATGTATTATGGGAACTCTGGATAGAGTCATTGGAACATCGGGGTGATGTATTATGGGAACTCTGGATAGAGTCATGGGAACATCGGGGTGATGTATTATGGGAACTCTGGATAGAGTCATTGGAACATCGGGGTGATGTATTATGGGAACTCTGGATAGAGTCATGGGAACATCGGGGTGATGTATTATGGGAACTCTGGATAGAGTCATTGGAACATCGATGTGATGTATTTGAAAAACTCTTATTTGAGTCATTGGAACATCGGCTTGATGTATTTGAAAAACTCTTGTTTGAGTCATTGGAACATCGGCTTGATGTATTTGAAAAACTCTTGTTTGAGTCATTGGAACATCGGCTTGATGTATTTGAAAAACTCTTGTTTGAGTCATTGGAACATCGGCTTGATGTATTTGAAAAACTCTTGTTTGAGTCATTGGAACATCGTAAAGATGAATTTGAAGAACTCACTGTTGAGTCATTTGAACACCGTGGAGACATTTTCGGAGAGTCTTGTACAGTCAATACATTTGAAACAGGTGGTGTCGAGGTATTCTTGATATGACTTGAGGATGAGGGAGTAAACCTCGACGACCACTGTACTGTGCAAGCGCTGACTTTTGAAGGAGCTTTTTCGTTTCTCTTCTTCAGTTTCCAGCAATCGTCAATTTTATGGCCTTCTCGTTTGCAGTAGGAACAAGTAGCTTTACTTGTAGTAGGTTTTCTGTCGTTTGTACTGCTGTTCTTGATGGAGTTGCTAGCAGTGGACTCAGGCTGTTTGACTTGTTTTGGCTTGACATCCGTCGTATACTTGGCAAATTGATGTGATATTATATAATCGTCTGCCAACACTGCAGCCTTGTGCACATCTTCCTCGCCACGATCAGCTATATGCGTACGGACGTCCAGCCGCACACAACTCTTGAACTCTTCCATCAGCATTAGGTTCTTGAATTTGGCAAAGTCGGTGCCGATTTCCTTGGAAGTGAGCCATTTCTCAAAGCGTCGCTCCTTTTCCCGCAGGAATTCTACATGGGTTTGGCCATCCGATATGCGACAATCCCTGAACTGCTTTCGGTAAGCTTCCGGAACAAGTTCATATGCCTTAAGAATTAAGGCCTTAACAACATTATAATCTTTTTGTTGTTCAATGGTCAAAGAACAAAATACCTCTGCAGCTCTACCAGTCAAAACTGTTTGCAGCAAAGTGGGCCACAAAGTTTCAGGTACATTAAAATTTTTCACAGCAAGTTCAAATTGTGGAAAATAATTGTCAATTGTGGCTTCATTAAAGCGTGGAATTATTTTCAAAAATTTTGTTGCTTCAGCAGTATGACTGGCAGGGGAAGAATCTGGTCTTACATTAGCAGCTAACTCTAATTTTTTTAACTCTATTTGTAATTTCATTTCCATTTCTTTCTGCTCTCTAGCCGCTGCAAGCTCTAATTCTTTTTGTTTAATTTCTTGCTCTCTAGCCGCTGCAAGCTCTAATTCTTTTTGTTTAATTTCTTGCTCTCTAGCCGCTGCAAGCTCTAATTCTTTTTGTTTCCCCAAGATAATTTCCTTCTCTTTTAAAGCTAACTGGGCTTCTATTTCCATTTGTTTTAATTTTATCTGAAGTTCTAAATCTGATTTACCCTCATCGGGTCTAAGGGTTTCTAAAAGGTCTTCAGAAAACACTTCCTCGTCTACATAATGGATTACAATGTTATCTCTGATTTCTTGTTTAAGGGCATTTTATTTTATTTTTAACCCTAAATGTTTAGAAATAAGGACCAGTTCCTTCCTAGTAAAAGCATCAAGCTCTTCCACAGAGGGATTTGCAAGAAAAACCTGAATATCCATGACTAACTAACAACTATTACAAGCAAAAAAATGTATACAATGTAAATATACAGTACAAAATCAGTACAACAAAAAACCTTAAGAGTTTGGTCAATACTATTGATACTTTACTTCCGACTCTTTGAACAAAACAAAAAAATTTTGTTAAAGTCAACTTCGCCTTTACAAAATTACTCAAGTAAGATGAAAATAGGTTCAGAAAAATATCCGGGACGAAAGCCCTCAAACTTCTTTTGTCACGTATTACGAATTGAATTCTACTTTTAAATGGCTTGCCTAGGGGAAACGTGACAATAGAAAAGGAGTTGTGTCACTTATCTTAAGTCTGAATTTAATCAAAGACTTACAATGAATAACAAAAAAAAATGACACAAGAAATCGGAAGGTAAACTATCAACTTAATGTTTAATCAAATATAAAGTTACAAGAAAGAAAAAATAAACATTTACTCAATACAAAATTGATGTGTTGACCAAAACCCTTTTACAAAAATGGCATGTAAAAATATTACAATACAAGAGTTTGAAAATGTAATTACAAATACAAGCAAGGCCTTGAAAAAAAATAAACTTACACGATCAAGTGGTATACCACGCACGGGTCGCGCAATGTCTCCGCTATTCTGTCCCACGGCTGTCTCCGTATGTCTGTCCGTCAACGTCACGCGGGCGGTCTTTATATAATCTACCGCGCGTCGACCTCAAGACAAATCCAGTGATTTCTAGAACCAAATACGTCATCAATTTCCCAGATCTAGAACGCTCTTCAAAGAGACAGAAAACAAAACACCCTCCTTTCAACCAGAGGTACACACACAGGTCAAGGACCGGTCACTGTCTGTGTGGCTTGACGAATAAAAAAAAAAAAAAAAAAAAAAAATTATTACACAAGGGGCAGACAACCTCCCCGTCTCTCGACCGCAACAGGTCAAAGAAAAAAAAAAACAACAATGCCTAGATACGTAACAATATTAATAGAAATATAGGTACTACACTGTAGTTTTTACTATCCGGTTTACTGTCCGGTAGTGGTATTCGACCGGAGCCGAAAACTGCCGAATAGTGAAAAAATGACGAATATTCAGCAGAAACCGGAGCTTAGCGACTATCCGGTGCACCCCTAATATATATATATATATATATTGTTATAAACCTGGTGGTTGCACAGATGGGGGTAGTGGTGTGAGTGTAGTCAGCCGACGCAAATCGCCCCAGGACAGCGGTAGACGAGCGGTAAACCGTGACGAGTGACGACGGTCAGTCGAGACGAGTGTCAACATGAAGGTTCGAGTAGGATCGGCGTCTTGAACAGAGCTCAGGAGCGTCACGAGGGATTAGTCATATGACCACCCAGAATGGTTGAGCGACGTTCTGTCCGGTTCTAGAAGGCCAACAGGGACCCTATATAAAGAGTGAAGGTGTCGCAGTCAAGACGGTTCACGACAGAAGGTTCACGACAGGGCTCAGAACACGGTCGACTACAGCACAGTTCAACGGTGTGGTTCTGTACGGAGCATTACGACGGTTCAGTGCGGAGTACTGTCAAGTACAGTTGAGACGACTGGCGTCTTGATCTTGGTCTGCGATCGAGTCCGACACAAAGAGCCTAGTGTGTGAAGTCAGTCCTGAACTGTTGAACCCAGTGCAAGCCCGGAACGAGACGGAGAGGTCAGTGCAAGAGTTGATACGGCGGAACGGTGTTATCGGAGAGATATTTGTACAGTGTACGTGTTGCCAATTGTACAGTATTGTCTGCTACTTATTCAACTATTACAGTGTTACGTTACTTTGGAGCCCTGAGTTGTCAAGTTCTTTAAGTTGGTGGTGTATGGTGAAGTTTGCAGAGAGCCTGGATAGTGAGATACGAATCTCACTATCCAGGCTCTCTGCAAACTTATAACAATAACAATTTAAGTAAAAGCCCTAATATATACATTTTTAATATATCCCCGTTGAGCTTTTAAAAATTAGGTTAAAACTTATTTTATTGAAATATATATGTCATAAGAAAAAAGTAGTCTTTGCATCAGAACTTTGAATGGTCTAAAATATCACGAAGTCGAATTTTCAATATCTTTTCTAGTTTACGAGATCTAAACGGGACGGACGGACGGCGACGGACAGACAGACAGCACAAAACTAATAGCGTCTTTTCTACTTTTGGTGGCCGCTAAAAATATATCCCAAAGAAGCACGTGAGCCTAAGCTCCCGTTAGTTTGACTCTAATAAAAAAAATCCAGAAATATGAAAAACAATAGAAATGAATAAAAAAAAAAAGATTAAAACAAAACAAAAAAACACCTCCTTATAGTTATTTTATTATTCTAACACTTATCGCATTAATACAATTATTAATAGGCGTTTATTTTAATTCTACAGCCGAAGAGGCAACAAGTAAGTTTGTTTATTTAATTTTGGCTGTTACATTTATATGTGTATTTATGTTTATGTATGTTGTGGTGTGTGTTTGTTTGTTTTCATGTAGTCTCCCTTGTTCTACTGTTCAGTATGTTCACGTGTTCACGGTTTACTCTTTAGTGTGTCAGTAGTGTGTATTCACTGTGTATTAGTCTCTGCTGGTTGGTTTCTCCTTGTTTCACGTTTTTAAAAAGAACTTTTAAACATCATTATTGTGAGTGTTTATTGTGATAATATAACATTAGCCACAAGAATAGAAGAGATTTTGAACATTTGTAACAATGCCATACTTAGAGTTTTCTCTAGATCTTTCATATAACAGCTAAATGGCATAGGTATTTTTTTAATTATACACATACACACACACACACATCTGGCTTAATGTGGTCAGCTGTCTATCTGTGAACTTAATGTTATGGACTAAACAAAGAAAAGAAGGTGGGGGCTGTTCATCTCTACCTCTGGAGATATACCCGCACATCTAGACAGATGTCTGGTCAGCGTGACGTAGTTAAAAAATATTACATGTTAACTAGCCCACTCAAAAGTCAAAAGTAAAAAAAATTAGAATGTGCCAGCCATCGCTTCTATTTATGTAATGTGAGTTTATAATGTGAGGTTTAATTTCTATTTAGATTAACACGCCTTGTCTTTGTACCAAAAGATATTTGGTGCATAGTCATAGTTAAAATTTTTAAAATAAATTCTTTTATATGAAACAAAAATGTATTTCAGAACTGACATTATTGAATCATGTCCACTTTATGATTATTGGTATATTTTTATGACGTGGAGATTTAGTTTGACGGCATTCGACAATTTCCTTCCTTGGGTATTAAACTTCTTGTTCGACATCGTTTATCAGCGTCGACTACCTTTATATTGTTTGCCTTTCGCCTGTGTAGTTTCGTTATTGAAGTGTTACCTCCGTTTGACATATCTGGAAAAGACTTCGCGCGGATGCGCCTAACAATATTAATAGAAATATAGGTACTACACTGTAGTTTTTACTATCCGGTTTACTGTCCGGTAGTGGTATTCGACCGGAGCCGAAAACTGCCGAATAGTGAAAAAATGACGAATATTCAGCAGAAACCGGAGCTTAGCGACTATCCGGTGCACCCCTAATATATATATATATATATTGTTATAAACCTGGTGGTGGCACAGATGGGGGTAGTGGTGTGAGTGTAGTCAGCCGACGCAAATCGCCCCAGGCCAGCGGTAGACGAGCGGTCAACCGTGACGAGTGACGACGGTCAGTCGAGACGAGTGTCAACATGAAGGTTCGAGTAGGATCGGCGTCTTGTGTGTAATGGGGAAGAACTCCGTCCTTAATACTACTATATAATAATGTATACGTTATTTCCCTTATTCGATATCGAAAAAAATAATTGATTACCAATAATTAATTGACTAATTGAGTATTTTATTTATTGATTCATGTTTTGTTAGGTACAATAAATAATTGTTTAAAGTATCAGAGAATGCTTGATGGAGAAATAGCGTTAATAATTATTTAAGGAGACTAAACCCAACAAATTAAACAATAAATGCAAATGCAAAAGTATTAGCTTCTCTTGTCGCTATTAATCAAAATAAATAGTACACTGTATTTAATTATCATAGTAGTTACTTTTTGTATGCATGTCTTGTCTATGTCAATAAACAATTGTGCGAAGTTTCAACTTAATCCGACATAGCGTGTGGGAGAAATAACGTGTACACACTTTTTATCAGTCAGAGTGAGTTGATATAAACTTAGTAAAAAATGATTTTTTAATTTATAATGTCTACAATATTTCTATGAAAGCACATACAGGGGCTCGACACATTTTGACTTTTGTTGCTATTATATGTCCTTGCATAACGGTGTATCGTATGTCGGATTGGGAAAAAACAGATAGCTATTTAATCAAATTTAAAAAATTCGCGCAACATTTGGAGAACAAGAGAAGATTTCACCAGGAACCGAGCGACAAAAACGTGAAGAGAAAACGTGGTTTTTTTTTAAAGTCTTGTGATTAATGGCAGAAAGCCCGTGGAATATGGAAGCTCATAGGGTGCCCTGATCAGACGTCATCATGGTTGAGGCTATCGAGGCCTAAACAACTATTAAAGTCCAGCGCAGAACTGGTCAGTGTATTCGTTAATTCATATTTAGTAAGGTTCATTCCGAACTTTGGCTTACGGTGCCCGCCCCGAACGTCTCTCTGAGGGGAGAAAGAGAAAACTGTCGCTTCTTTATGTCTGTTACACTTACCGAATTCTTATTCGACATGTCAGGAAAACCACTTTCTGTTGAGTTGTAATGAAACATATATTGCATACATTTATTTTTTTGGGAAGATTTGAGTCTCTCAGGCTATCAGTCTACATTAGTTTAATACAGTCATCATGGAAAAAAAAATTAATGCGTCATTAAAATACTGAAATGAACAGTGTTAGCCGCGACTTGAGAAAACTGAACAGAGCTGAGATGAGATTATGAGCTTTGCTAGAGAACGCGAAGAGAAATTCATGGCTTACTTTGAAATACTTTTTACCAAATAACTGAAATAAAGAATAAAAACACTCATAAAACACTCTTCCATTTATTTCCATCAATTTAATACCTATAGTATGATGAAATTAAACGACTGACTAGGAGGCTTTTAAAATACAACCACTACTATTTTTTACACATAAAATAAAGTTACTATTTATGCAATAAATAAATTGTGGACGGAATTAAACTTTGGTAATTATAATTGACACTGAAGGAATGAAAAGAAAAAGGAACTGTTGGACTAAAACAATACTGTGTGTATTATTTGTAAATATAGCTTAGTCAGCAAATATTAACTCTTTAATACCTGTTTAAAAAAAAGTGTCATTTTAAATGTATTTAATATAAGAAAACAGAATTGTTATATTTGTTATATATTGTTTGTATAAATCTTAACAGCAGATTCGTCGTCGGAATCATCAACAGAAACGAATACAGGTATTTTATAGAGATAGAGATTTAGGGTTTACTTTCATGTAACATACATATCTATGGTGATTTTGATGAAAATGTTTTAAAAAAATGGTAAATAAAGAAATGGGCAGAATAAAAAAAAAAAAAAAGAAAAACAACAAAAGCAAACAACTTCACTTTAAACATTACATCATCATAACACTATAACATAGTCCTAATAACAACATATTCATTTTATCTAATAAACATAATAATAAGATAATATTATTATCTTCTTTAATGCACTAATTTGATATCACTTTGGATTGTCAGTTTACAGGAGGTCAGGACTGGAACGAGATTCCCTTTTTTAAGCAGAGAAAGAACATCTGTATTTAATAAAACGAAGAATAAATAACATAATATTTCTTACCAAATATTGGATTGCTCATTCGCCAGAGCATCATTTAAATTATATTTTAGAAGCGTGTCGGCTTTCGAAATGACCTAAACTGCTGTTTGTTGAATGATTTTTTATATTTTGGAATTCGGCACGTTAATTTTCCAGTGCTTGATTGTTAGGGAAAAAACTACATTGGTTTAGAGCAGTCTATTCGTCTGTCTGTCACGTTTAGATAAAATAAAAGTTAAAATAACAGACTAACAGACTTTTAACAGACTAACCCAACCCAAAATAATAAGAATACAGAGTTAGTGTTATCACACAAACTCAAGAGACGGCTATCGAGTGTCGATACATAAGAAATACTCCGAATGATGTATAAGGAAAAACATTTTTACTACGTCAGACGGCTTAGTTAGACTAAAAATATTTTTAATACGAGAGAAATGACGAGGGTTAAGAAACATTTTTGCAAGCATTTATTTTGTGAAATGATTCGAATGATGTCAACGGGAAAAAATCCACTACATCACACGCCTGATAAAAATAATAATAATGGCCATGTTTTCGATTCCGAAGATTAAGGATCAGTGCAGTGTTTCACATGACTACACATACCCAGTTGCGACGTATATATTTTAAGGTATTTCGTGCAGACAAATTCCTAATGACGTCATATGAAAAAACTTTCCATTACGTCACATGGCTTAGTTACATTAAAAAATATCTTTATCAACATGAGAGAGTTGAGTTTTACTAGACATCGGCGCAACGTATTCTTATAGCCTTTGTGCCAATGTTATAGCAATCCCGGAATAATCTAATACCGATAATTACATTTTTGGATTGTATAGCATTAAAATTAGATGTAACATAACAACGAGGAGAGATTTTATACAATCCTTTGGTGTTAAGAAGTTATTTCCCTCAAAAATTCAGAACATAATATTAACAATAATAATATTTTTGTGACGTTTTATCGAAAAAATTAAATGTAGTGTAAGCTAGAAAATGTGAGTATAAACATTCATTTGGAGTTAAAATGTTTTTCATAAAATATCAAGAAGAACCGATTTACAGAAAATGCGTTCTTTGTGACTATTTAGCAAGAAAATTAATTGTTATATACATTAGAGGAGCAATTTGAAAGTCATTTGGCATTAATAGAATTTTCATAAAAAATTAGGTACAATTTTTCTTTGTTAATAAAATTTTAGCGACATTTGGTAAGAAAATTAAAATAATATAGGTCAATTTTCTTTTTCAAAACAAAATGAAAAATATTGAGCCTTACAAGCCCAGATACTGAAGACGATTACATATATTAGATTATCTTGAATTCAGATAAATTTTTATTTCATTTTGCCCAACGAATATTGTAATTAAATTATAAATATCCACAAAACACTATACTTTTTCCAAGTTGGACAACAACAGGAGTCTACAAAATAACGTTCTTTCGTTAATCTTATAGTTGTCAATTACAATCTCAAGTTATAGGAGTTATTATTTTGTCTACGTGAACAAAACATAAGCTAGGTTAAAACATCAATTTATATATATTTAAAAAAAAAAAGAAAATGACACTGATACGATTGAAAGTGTTTAAATTTCTTTAAATTTATTAAATAAGCTTTTCAAAAGCTTTTTTTAGTTGTTTTTTTTTCTATGTAAATGTGACAGACCGACAGATAGATAACCCAAATACAATAGCGTCTTTTTATCTTACGTGGGTCTCTAAAACATGCACGACTAATTTGAAGCTATTGGCTTAATATATGCCATAGAAAAATGGCTACCTGGTCTTGCGGTATTCGCGCTGGACTGTCGTCTCGGTGGTCTCGGGCTTATACCCTGCCCGCTGCCATACCCGTCGTCTAGCGGAAGGTTTGGGCTAGGAAGTACATTATCTTTAACTCAAAAAGAAGGTCCAAACATGTCATAACATTTTACAAACAAATCAAACAAACAAAACAGATTATATATGAGACTTTTTGGGGACTAACATAGCCCCATGTGTTCACGAAACACAAGCCTCTGCACAAATCACTTAAAAACCTTAGCAAGTAACAGAAAAAAGTTAAAAAAAACACACACAAAAACACCACAATTCCTCCTTTAAAGAGCTGAACTTTCCTCTTTAAGAGCGATCACTATACTCTTAATAACTAATGAATGATTTTTTTTTTAAATTGAACATTTTTACATCTTCCACCATCCCCCAACCTAAAACAAATTTTCTGGTTACACCCAAGTATAAATCTACTCAGAGTATCGTGTATGTAAAATATTCTAGTTTGGTGATACATGGTGGTACTCTTATCTGGTGATATATGGTGGTACTCTTATCTGGTGATATATGGTGGTACTCTTATTTGGTGATACAGGGTGGTACTCTTATTTGGCGATACATGGTGTTACTCTTATTTGGTGATAAATGGTGGTACTCTTATTTGGTGATACATGGTGGTACTCTTATTTGGTGATACATGGTGGTACTCTTATTTGGTGATACATGGTGTTACTCTTATTTGGTGATACATGGTGGTACTCTTTTTTGGTGATACATGGTGTTACTCTTATTTGGTGATACATGGTGGTACTCTTATTTTTTGATACATGGTGTTACTCTTATTTGGTGATACATGGTGGTACTCTTTTTTGGTGATACATGGTGTTACTCTTATTTGGTGATACATGGTGGTACTCTTATTTTGTGATACATGGTGTTACTCTTATTTGGTGATATATGGTGGTACTCTTATTTGGTGATACATGGTGTTACTCTTATTTGGTGATATATGGTGGTACTCTTATTTGGTGATATATGGTGGTACTCTAATTTGGTGATACATGGTGGTACTCTTATTTGGTGATACATGGTGGTACTCTGATTTGGTGATACATGGTGGTACTCTTATTTGGTGATACATGATAAATGATGTAATACAATATTACAACCAACTACAGCTCAACACAGCACGAGCTTTAACATCATTTAGCAAGAGCCACCTTTTCGTCAATATTACCAACTACCACATTCAATTCTGTTGGTGGATTTAACGAAATTTCTGCCATTGTTCTAATAAAACAAGATCCACTCTGCTTTCTTAAATGGTAATTTCTTACTTAATTAGCGAGTTTTCGCTGCCATCATGTTGATATATACTCTTAAATGCAAGTAAAAATAGATAAAAACCAAGGCAGATTTACAAAACACTCGCAGGCTTTATTCAACCATACTACACAAACACTTCCTAATTCACTAAGGGAACTTATTCTCACACAACACTACATCATACATCAACACAACGCAATATCAACGCAAATGAAGAATGAATTGCATTAAACAAAGCATAGTAACAATGCGAAGGCGATTGTCGATGCTAATCTGCGCATATGCGCACGATAATATCTACATGATGCATTATGAAGTTATAATATTGAGCAAAAAATATTTGAACCTTGGGACATTAAAACTTCGTCATGAGGCCCCACTTGACCAATTCATATCTTCGTAACGCCGACAACTGTGATATAGCGCAACAATAGCACAAGCTACATCACTATGAGCAACTATAATACTTCCTGCTTGGTCACTAATAATATTAGAAATCTGATGACATAACATTATGAAAGAGGCGCGGTGGCTTAGCGATAAAGCGCTTGGCTTCTGAATTGGGGTCCTGGGTTCAAATCTTGGTGAAGACTGGGAATTTTAATTTTGAGATCTCTGGGCGTCTCTGAGTCCACCCAACTCTAATGGGTACCTGACATTAGTTGGGGAAAGTAAAGACAGTTGGTCTCTGTGCTGGCCTTATGACACCATCGTTAACCGTGGGCCACAGAAACACATCAGTCCTATAGATCGCAAGTTCTGAAAGGGGAACTTACTTTTATTTTATGAAAAAAAAAAAGTATAATGTGAAAGTCGAAAACAATTAACAAGCTTAACACCCCTTCCTCCCACAGACTTTAAAACAATATGTATCAGTTTTAGCGAAAAGCATTCGCTTTAATTATAGATCGATATCTAAATAAAGGTTTACTATCGGTTTGAGTTGTATGTACACAATATAAAGATCTGAAAATTTTTTTTTGGAAGAAATGTGATTACTAAAAAGATATTTTAATGTTACATTTTCCAATTAGCATCAACAATAGTTTTAAAGTAACACGCAGAGAGAAAGCGCGAGAGAGACACACAGTTATGCATAAATATATAGAGAGATACTAGTGATGCGATATGTTTGAAATAGTTGGTATATTTATTTTGCTTGGTACGACGACGAGGTTCCGCAAGGGAAGGCCCCATCGACTTTTGCTAGACTCCGATCAAGAGTTTGGGAAAACCAGAAGCTCACCAAAATGGAGGTATACAGGCGTGCTTTCTTAGCACGCTACTGTATGGCAGTGAGTCTTGGACTACCTACACAAAGCAAGAGAAAAAACTAAAGAAAGAGTGTGTATTACTGAGATCCTCGCAAGAACGGGCCTTCCCAGCATCTTTACAGTCCTCAGGCGACGACGCCTGCGATGGCTCGGACATGTTCGCCGGATGGAGGACAATCGCATGCCGAAAATCATTCTGTACGGGCAGCTTGCGTCTGGCTCAAGAAAAACTGGTCGCCCTCAACTCCGTTACGTGAATGAGATAAAGCTGAATTTAAAATCAGTGAACATTGATACTGATCATTGGGAAGACATAATCTTAGACCGCACTAGTTGGAGAGAGACGCTGACCAAGAAAGCTATGGACAGCGAGAAAACATGGGTCTCAGCTCTTGAAGAAAAGCGTGCCGCACAGAAAATGGCCAGCTCCTCTACAATACCAAAAGCGAAATCCGCATTGACCTGCAATATATGTGGACGGGAGTGTCTCTCCAAAATAGGGCTCAAAAGTGTTCAAGATGAACCATAGTCGTTCTACGACTGAAGGAGGCCAATATATATTGGTACAAAAACTGTATTACAACAATTAAATCTAGAAATATTTTTGTTAACTCTTCAATCGAATGGTCCGCAACCTCTTATTTAGATTATACACAAATGCTTATTTAAAGCCAACTAACTAACTAAACAAACCTAAAGGAGGTCGCTAATCGGTAAACCCTTAGCCTTCAAACCGTTACCTACCGTCATTGTAGGTGAGATTTTTATGTTACTCTATCATTTGCCCCAGCGCAACTAAAAGGGGGGGGGGGGTTTAGAGTTTAAAATTCGCCCTCCATGAGGTTTGAATGTATTCAATAAAAATAGAACATAAAGCAATAGACCAGGGGTTCTCAACCTGTGGGTCGCGACCCCCTTGGGGGTCGAATGACGATTTGCCAGGGGGTCGCCAATGACCATCGAAAAAATGGATTGTTTTGTCTACTCTTCTATTGCTGTATATGTGAGATGGGGGGGGGGTCGCAATTGTAAAAAGGGGTCGCCGAGCTTAAAAGGTTGAGAACCGCTGCAAAAGACAGTCACCAAATTCCATGAGCGTAGCAGAAGGGGCGGGTTTGAGTTTAACCATCCACCCCCTTACATCAAAACCCCCTCTCCATGTAAATCTAAAGCACAGTCACCAAATTCTATTAGCGTAGCCAGAAGGGGTTTGGAGTTTAAACTCCCATCGAGAAGGTTTTGAGCTAATAAATTCAAACGTTCTACACAAAAGTAACTCTAGAAGGGAAAAAAAAAACATAAATTTTATATATCATTTTTAATAAACAGAGCTTATCTAAGGAAAGAACCACGGACTTACGGCAAAATTATCTCAATAATGTAGAAGTTATTTCCCTGTTTCAGTGTATATGTATTGGTTTATTTTTTTAATGATTCGTTTTTTGTTAGATACATTAAATAAATAGTTGATCAATAAAGGCTTGAGCATTTTAAAAAAATTGTTAACTTGTAGGTATCAAAGAGTTGTTAATATTTGCTGAATAGGCTTGGAATTACAAATAATACAAAATAAAATGTTTTAGTCTAATAGTTCTTTTTCTTTCATTCCTTCCTTACAGATTCAAGCACAGGTTCAGAAACAACAATAGATTCAAGCACAGGTTCAGAAACAACAATAGATTCAAACACAGGTTCAGAAACAACAATAGATTCAAACACAGGTTCAGAAACAACAATAGATTCAAACACAGGTTCAGAAACAACAATAGATTCAAACACAGGTTCAGAAACAACAATAGATTCAAACACAGGTTCAGAAACAACAATAGATTCAAACACAGGTTCAGAAACAACAAAATATTCAAACACAGGTTCAGCAACAACAATAGATTCAAGCACAGGTTCAGCAACAACAATAGATTCAAGCACAGGTTCAGCAACAACAATAGATTCAAACACAGGTTTGACAACAACAATAGATTCAAACACATATTCAGCAACAACAATAGATTCAAACACAGGTTCAGCAACAACAATAGATTCAAACACAGGTTCAGCAACAACAATAGATTCAAACACAGGTTCGACAACAACAATAGATTCAAGCACAGGTTCAGAAACAACAATAGATTCAAACACAGGTTCAACAACAACAATAGATTCAAACACAGGTTCAGAAACAACAATAGATTCAAACACAGGTTCAGAAACAACAATAGATTCAAACACAGGTTCAGAAACAACAATAGATTCAAACACGGGTTCAGAAACAACAATAGATTCAAACACAGGTTCAGCAACAACAATAGATTCAAACACAGGTTCAGCAACAACAATAGATTCAAACACAGTTTCAGAAACAACAATAGATTCAAACACAGGTTCAGTAACAACAAAAGATTCAAACACAGGTTCAGCAACAACAATAGATTCAAGCACAGGTTCAGCAACAACAATAGATTCAAGCACAGGTTCAGCAACAACAATAGATTCAAACACAGGTTCGACAACAACAATAGATTCAAACACATATTCAGCAACAACAATAGATTCAAGCACAGGTTCAGCAACAACAATAGATTCAAACACAGGTTCAGCAACAACAATAGATTCAAACACAGGTTCGACAACAACAATAGATTCAAGCACAGGTTCAGAAACAACAATAGATTCAAACACAGGTTCAACAACAACAATAGATTCAAACACAGGTTCAGAAACAACAATAGATTCAAACACAGGTTCAGAAACAACAATAGATTCAAACACAGGTTCAGAAACAACAATAGATTCAAACACAGGTTCAGAAACAACAATAGATTCAAACACAGGTTCAGAAACAACAAAAGATTCAAACACAGGTTCAGCAACAACAGTAGATTCAAGCACAGGTTCAGCAACAACAATAGATTCAAGCACAGGTTCAGCAACAACAATAGATTCAAACACAGGTTTGACAACAACAATAGATTCAAACACATATTCAGCAACAACAATAGATTCAAGCACAGGTTCAGCAACAACAATAGATTCAAACACAGGTTCAGCAACAACAATAGATTCAAACACAGGTTCGACAACAACAATAGATTCAAGCACAGGTTCAGAAACAACAATAGATTCAAACACAGGTTCAACAACAACAATAGATTCAAACACAGGTTCAGAAACAACAATAGATTCAAACACAGGTTCAGAAACAACAATAGATTCAAACACAGGTTCAGAAACAACAATAGATTCAAACACGGGTTCAGAAACAACAATAGATTCAAACACAGGTTCAGCAACAACAATAGATTCAAACACAGGTTCGACAACAATAGATTCAAACACAGTTTCAGAAACAACAATAGATTCAAACACAGGTTCAGTAACAACAAAAGATTCAAACACAGGTTCAGCAACAACAATAGATTCAAGCACAGGTTCAGCAACAACAATAGATTCAAGCACAGGTTCAGCAACAACAATAGATTCAAACACAGGTTCGACAACAACAATAGATTCAAACACATATTCAGCAACAACAATAGATTCAAGCACAGGTTCAGCAACAACAATAAATTCAAACACAGGTTCAGCAACAACAATAGATTCAAACACAGGTTCAACAACAACAATAGATTCAAGCACAGGTTCAGAAACAACAATAGATTCAAACACAGGTTCAGAAACAACAATAGATTCAAACACAGGTTCAGAAACAACAATAGATTCAAACACAGGTTCAGAAACAACAATAGATTCAAACACGGGTTCAGAAACAACAATAGATTCAAACACAGGTTCAGCAACAACAATAGATTCAAACACAGGTTCGACAACAATAGATTCAAACACAGGTTCAGAAACAACAATAGATTCAAACACAGGTTCAGAAACAACAATAGATTCAAACACAGTTTCAGAAACAACAATAGATTCAAACACAGGTTCAGTAACAACAAAAGATTCAAACACAGGTTCAGCAACAACAATAGATTCAAACACAGGTTCAGAAACAACAATAGATTCAAGCACAGGTTCAGCAACAACAATAGATTCAAACACAGGTTCGACAACAACAATAGATTCAAACACAGGTTCAGCAACAACAATAGATTTAAACACAGGTTCGACAACAACAATAGATTCAAACACAGGTTCAGCAACAACAATAGATTCAAGCACAGGTTCAGCAACAACAATAGATTCAAGCACAGGTTCAGCAACAACAATAGATTCAAACACAGGTTCAGCAACAACAATAGATTCAAACACAGGTCCGACAACAACAATAGATTCAAGCACAGGTTCAGAAACAACAATAGATTCAAACACAGGTTCAACAACAACAATAGATTCAAACACAGGTTCAGAAACAACAATAGATTCAAACACAGGTTCAGAAACAACAATAGATTCAAACACAGGTTCAGAAACAACAATAGATTCAAACACGGGTTCAGAAACAACAATAGATTCAAACACAGGTTCAGCAACAACAATAGATTCAAACACAGGTTCGACAACAATAGATTCAAACACAGTTTCAGAAACAACAATAGATTCAAACACAGGTTCAGTAACAACAAAAGATTCAAACACAGGTTCAGCAACAACAATAGATTCAAGCACAGGTTCAGCAACAACAATAGATTCAAACACAGGTTCAGCAACAACAATAGATTCAAACACAGGTTCGACAACAATAGATTCAAACACAGTTTCAGAAACAACAATAGATTCAAACACAGGTTCAGTAACAACAAAAGATTCAAACACAGGTTCAGCAAAAACAATAGATTCAAGCACAGGTTCAGCAACAACAATAGATTCAAGCACAGGTTCAGCAACAACAATAGATTCAAACATAGGTTCGACAACAACAATAGATTCAAACACATATTCAGCAACAACAATAGATTCAAGCACAGGTTCAGCAACAACAATAGATTCAAACACAGGTTCAGCAACAACAATAGATTCAAACACAGGTTCGACAACAACAATAGATTCAAGCACAGGTTCAAAAACAACAATAGATTCAAACACAGGTTCAACAACAACAATAGATTCAAACACAGGTTCAGAAACAACAATAGATTCAAACACAGGTTCAGAAACAACAATAGATTCAAACACAGGTTCAGAAACAACAATAGATTCAAACACGGGTTCAGAAACAACAATAGATTCAAACACAGGTTCAGCAACAACAATAGATTCAAACACAGGTTCGACAACAATAGATTCAAACACAGGTTCAGAAACAACAATAGATTCAAACACAGGTTCAGAAACAACAATAGATTCAAACACAGTTTCAGAAACAACAATAGATTCAAACACAGGTTCAGTAACAACAAAAGATTCAAACACAGGTTCAGCAACAACAATAGATTCAAGCACAGGTTCAGCAACAACAATAGATTCAAGCACAGGTTCAGCAACAACAATAGATTCAAACACAGGTTCGACAACAACAATAGATTCAAACACAGGTTCAGCAACAACAATAGATTTAAACACAGGTTCGACAACAACAATAGATTCAAACACAGGTTCAGCAACAACAATAGATTCAAGCACAGGTTCAGCAACAACAATAGATTCAAACACAGGTTCAGCAACAACAATAGATTCAAACACAGGTTCAGTAACAACAAAAGATTCAAACACAGGTTCAGAAACAACAATAGATTCAAGCACAGGTTCAGCAACAACAAAAGATTCAAACACAGGTTCAGAAACAACAATAGATTCAAACACAGGTTCAGCAACAACAATAGATTTAAACACAGGTTCGACAACAACAATAGATTCAAACACAGGTTCAGCAACAACAATAGATTCAAGCACAGGTTCAGCAACAACAATAGATTCAAACACAGGTTCAGCAACAACAATAGATTCAAACACAGGTTCAGAAACAACAATAGATTCAAACACAGGTTCAGCAACAACAATAGATTCAAACACAGGTTCGACAACAACAATAGATTCAAGCACAGGTTCAGCAATAACAATAGATTCAAACACAGGTTCAGCAACAACAATAGATTCAAACACAGGTTCAGAAACAACAATAGATTCAAACACAGGTTCAGCAACAACAATAGATTCAAACACAGGTTCGACAACAACAATAGATTCAAACACAGGTTCAGCAACAACAATAGATTCAAGCACAGGTTCAGCAACAACAATAGATTCAAACACAGGTTCAGCAACAACAATAGATTTAAACACAGGTTCGACAACAACAATAGTTTCAAACACAGGTTCAGAAACAACAATAGATTCAAGCACAGGTTCCGAAACAACAATAGATTCAAACACAGGTTCAACAACAACAATAGATTCAAACACAGGTTCAGAAACAACAATAGATTTAAACACAGGTTCAGCAACAACAATAGATTCAAACACAGGTTCGACAACAACAATAGATTCAAGCACAGGTTCAGCAATAACAATAGATTCAAACACAGGTTCAACAACAACAATAGATTCAAACACAGGTTCAGAAACAACAATAGATTCAAACACAGGTTCAGCAACAACAATAGATTCAAACACAGGTTCGACAACAACAATAGATTCAAGCACAGGTTCAGAAACAACAATAGATTCAAACACAGGTTCAGCAACAACAATAGATTCAAACACAGGTTCAGAAACAACAATAGATTCAAACACAGGTTCAGCAACAACAATAGATTCAAACACAGGTTCGACAACAATAGATTCAAACACAGGTTCGACAACAGTAAGCTCCGCTAGAGGCTCAGCAACCACGGGTAATTTATATGTACATAAGATAGAAACTAAGGTAACTTTCATGTAACACACATATTTATGATGTTCTTGATATAATGTTTTTTAAAGATGCGAAATAGAGAAATGAGAGAAGCACTTAGTTTCAAAATATTTCCCTACATTTTGTTCTATATTATTTAACAAATTTAAAGCTCTAAAACTGCTGTCATAGAAATGTCCCGATCTTTTGTTCTCCAGATTTTAATAATTGGTCGGATATTTTGCACGGTTCATGCCAAACTTTAACTCACGTAGAGCCAGCCGAGAGGAGAAAGAGAAAATCGTGTCTCATTTTCTTTTCGACTGTCCAAGGCTTCAGAATCTCTTACTTCATGTCTCGGAAGCCACGTGCTATTAATCTTGACTTGTATAGAGCGCAACCGCAGGCTTTGTTGTAAAATGTTTGACATGTTTCGGATGTTCCTTCAGATTTGAAGATAATTTACTTGCTAGTCCAAACCTCCCACAGGACGACGGAGGATGTGGGCGGGCAAGGTTTGAACCCGGGACTATCAATAAGTCCGAACGACAGCCAGCGCGCAAACCGCACGACCAGGCAGTCATCTAGCTATATGTTAAAGGCGTTTTGGAGGAGTGGATTTCTCTCTCAAGTGACCCGCGTTTTTGAATTTCATATGGATGATTGTTTAGGGTAGTTGAGGTATTTTGTTTAGTACCTCAAGAAGAGTCGTTTTACACACAGGTATCCGTTTCTTATCCCAAACACAATTTTAAAAAAAAGCCAGTAAGAGTTTAAATTTTTGGTAAGAAGGGTTTAAGCTTACACATTTTTAAAAATATTTATTAAAATAACTTTACAAAAAAAACGTGAAGGGAGAAGAAACGGCCAAATGTAGATGTATTTCTCAAAGTGGCAAAATATATCTCCTCTCTTCATATCAAACAAAATGAATGAATGAATGTGTTCTTATCAGCAGTGAATAATCGTGCTAAGTTTCAACTTGATCTGAGAATGAGAAGACTAACGTGTACAGGAATCCGCAGAGTTATACATTACACAGTTATATCATGTCATCTTATATAAAGTGGCTGTATTTCAAGTTTCAACAAGCGGAATATGTAAAATACTAAGCTTATCTAAGGGGAAGAGCTCAACATTTACAGCCACATATCTGAATAATGTGTTTATTTCCCTTTTTTTAATATGAAATGAAATTAATTAATGACCTCTATTAAATTAACCAATTGTTTAAATTTTTTGATTGACTCATGTTTTGTTCGGGAACAAATGTGCACAGTTTCTACTTGATCCGAGCAGGGGAAGTAGGAGAAATAACGTGTACGCAGTTTTGACCAGAAAGAATAAGTTGCTATAAAGTTTGAAACAATGGCGTCCACTTCTTCCATAGAAATTCATCCAAAAAGTGCATTATATAAATAAATGACTAGTGAGAGTTCATATTAGCCTTTCTTTATAAGAATTACCTCACTCTCTCCTAATTGACGATGCCATCGTTGATTTGACCTATTATATTAAATCAACAGCTAATTTTTTAAACTTTACTTTGTGTTCTATAAAAAGAGAATGCCTTCCCCTTTAATTCTATACCAAAAAAAAATAATTTCTGATCACAAACGACAAAGCTATTGAAGAGGGCAGTGAAAAAATCATGAGCGAAATGTCGAAACGTGGGCTAATCATTACGGAGATAAAGGGTTAAAGTAGCTCGAACAGAGGTGAAAGTCTTTTCAGTTTAATGTCAGTTTTAAGATAGAGCTTATAAATATTGATCAACCTTTGTTAGTTTAATTACTATGGATCCAACATTGCAACAGTTTTTCGTAAGAAATAACGTTCCCTTAAAAAAATGGACTGGAAAACAGAAGCGCAGAACTATCAAATGTGGTGATTCTCTTTAACAAACAAACGTTAACACCGACAAGAGAACAAACACACAAACACAAATCAAGGCAGCACAAGAACATTGAGGGCTAAGCTAAGTCTGTCTGCAAGGCATTCTCTGGTACTCTTTCAAAAGTACGCAAATGATCAGAAAATGTTGTTATTTTTTCTCTATCATTCAAAAGTAGACGTCTGTTTATCTCTTTTTGAAATTTAAGTAAATTCAGGCTACAGTCTAGTCATCTTGTATGTATTTCTACATCTATCGATTGATAAAATGGGTTTTCGGTATATTTATATGATATAAATCTATTTTAGCAATGTCAAAAAGCTATATTAAATACATAAATAAAAAGATTTAATTTTAATTTTAAAAATTTCAAACCATACAAATGCTAACTTAAATGTTTAAACTGCATATTAAAAAAAGAAAAAAAAATTAAATTAAAACATGTACAATGAACAAAAAAAATTCTAGGGAAAAGATAATATAAAAAAAACCACTAAAAAAATAATTTTTTTTTTAAATTTCACTTTCAAATTCCACAGCAGAATCTACTACTACCAATAAACCAACAACTAGCACAGCAGAAACCACTACTACCACTGAACCAACAAATAGCACATTAGATTCTACTACTACCACTGAACAAACAACTAGAACAGAAGAAAATACTACTACCACTGAACCAACAACTACCACAGCAGAATCTACTACTACCGCTGAAATAACAACTAGCACAGCAAAATCTACTACTACTGCTGAACCAACAACTACCACAGCAGAATCTACTACTACCACTGAACAAACAACTAGCACAGCAAAATCTACTACTACCGCTGAAATAACAACTAGCACAGCAGAATCTACTACTACCACTGAACAAACAACTAGCACAGCAGAATCTACTACTACCACTGAACCAACAACTACCACAGCAGAATCTACTACTACCACTGAACAAACAACTAGCACAGCAAAATCTACTACTACCGCTGAAATAACAACTAGCACAGCAGAATCTACTACTACCACTGAACAAACAACTAGCACAGCAGAAACCACTACTACCACTGAACCAACCAAAAGCACAGTAGATTCTACTACTACCACTGAACCAACAACTAGCACAGCAGAAACAACTACTACCACTGAACAAACAACTAGCACAGCAGAATCTACCACTAATACTGAACCAACAACTAGCACAGCAGAATCTACTACTACCACTGAACCAACAACTAGCACAGCAGAATCTACTACTACCGCTAAACCAACAACTAGCACAGCAGAATCTACTACTACCACTGAACCAACAACTAGCACTGCAGAATCTACTACTACCACTGAACCAACAACTAGCACAGCAGAATCTACTACTACTGCTGAAATAACAACTAACACAGCAGAATCTACTACTACATCTGAACCAATAACTAGCACAGAAGAATCAACTACTACCGCTGAAATAACAACTAGCACAGCAGAATCTACTACTACCACTGAACAAACAACTAGCACAGCAGAATCTACTACTACTGCTGAAATAACAACTAGAACGGCAGTATCTACTACTACCACTGAACCAACAACTAGCACAGCAGAATCTACTACTACCATTGAACCAACAACTAGCACAGCAGAATCTACTACTACCGCTGAACCAACAACTAGCACAGCAGAATCTACTACTACTGCTGAAATAACAACTAGAACGGCAGTATCTACTACTACCACTGAACCAACAACTAGCACAGCAGAATCTACTACTACCATTGAACCAACAACTAGCACAGCAGAATCTACTACTACCGCTGAACCAACAACTAGCACAGCAGAATCTACTACTACCACTGAACCAACATCTAGCACAGCAGAATCTACTACTACCACTGAACCAACAACAAGCACAGTAGAATCTACTACTACCACTGAACCAACAACTAGCACAGTAGAATCTACTACTACCACTGAACAAACAACAAGCACAGCAGAAACAACTACTATCACTCAACCAACAACTAGCACAGCAGAAACAACTACTACCACTCAACCAACAACTAGCACAGCAGAAACAACTACTACCACCGAACAAACAACTAGCACAGTAGAATCAAATACTACCACTGAACCAACAACTAGCACAGCAGAATCTACTACTACCACTGAACCAACAACTAGCACCGCAGAATCTACTACTACCACTGAACCAACAACTAGCACAGCAGAATCTACTACTACAAATGAACCAACAACTAGCACAGAAGATACTACTACTACCGCTGAACCAACAACTAGCACAGCAAAATCTACTACTACTACTGAACCAACAACTAGCACAGCAAAAACAATTACTACCACTGAACCAACAACTAGCACAGCAAAAACTACTACTACCACTGAATCAACAACTAGCACAGCAGAATCTACTACTACCACTGAACCAACAGCTAGCACAACAGAATCTACTACTACCTCTGAACCAACAACTAGCACAGCAGAATCTACAACTACCACTGAACCAACAACTAGCACAGCAGAATCTACTACTACCGCTGAACCAACAAATAGCACAACAGAATCTACTACTACCACTGAACCAATCACTAGCACAACAGAATCTACTACTACATCTGAACCAACAACTAGCACAGCAGAATCTACAACTACCACTGAACCAACAACTAGCACAGCAGAATCTACTACTACCGCTGAAACAACAACTAGCACAGAAGAAACAACTACTACCACTGAACCACGATCTAGCACAGCAGAATCTACTACTACCACTGAACCAACAACAAGCACAGTAGAGTCTACTACTACCACTGAACAAACAACTAGCACAGCAGAAACAACTACTACCACTAAACAAACAACTAGCACAGCAGAACCTACTACTACCACTAAACCAACAACTAGCACAGCAGAATCTACTACTACCACTAAACCAACAACTAGCACAGCAGAATCTACTACTACCGCTGAAATAACAACTAGCACAGCAGAATCTACTACTACCGCTAAAATAACAACTAGCATAGCAGAATCTACTACTACCACTGAACCAACAACTAGCACAGCAGATTTTACTACTATAACTGAAACAACAACTAGCACAGGAGAATCTACTACTACAGCAGAACAAACAACTAGCACAGCAGAATCTACTACTACCGCTGAAATAACAACTAGCACAGCAGAATCTACTACTACCACTGAAAAAATAACTAGCACAGCAGAATCGACTACTAACACTGAACCAACAACTAGCACAGCAGAAACAACTACTACCACTGCACCAATAACTAGCACAGAAGAATCTACTACTACCGCTGAAACAACAACTAGCACAGCCGAATCTACTACTACCACTGAACAAACAACTAGCACAGAAGAATCTACTACTACAACTGAACCAAAAACTAGCACAGCAGAATCTACTACTACCGCTGAACCAACAACTAGCACAGCAGAAACAACTACTATAACTGAACCAACAACTAGCACAGCAGAATCTACTACTACCGCTGAACAAACAACTAGCACAGCAAAATCTACTACTACCACTGAACCAACAACTAGCACAGCAGAAACAACTACTACCACTGAAACAACAACTACAACAGCTGAATCTACTACTACCACTGAAACAACAACTAGCACAGTAGAATCTACTACTACCACTGAACTAACAACTAGCACAGCAGAATCTACTACTACTGCTGAAATAACAACTAGCACAGCAGAATCTACTACTACCACTGAACAAACAACTAGCACAGCAGAATCTACTACTACCACCGAACAAACAACTAGCACAGTAGAATCAACTACTACCACTGAACCAACAACTAGCACCGCAGAATCTACTACTACCACTGAACAAACAACTAGCACAGCAGAATCTACTACTACAAATGAACCAACAACTAGCACAGCAGATACTACTACTACCGCTGAACCAACAACTAGCACAGCAAAATCTACTACTACCACTAAACCAACAACTAGCACAGCAGAAACAACTACTACCACTGAAACAACAACTAGCACAGCAGAATCTTCTACTAACACTGAACAAATAACTAGCACAGCAGAAACAACTACAACCACTCAACTGATAACTAGCACAGCAGAAACAACTACTACCACAGAACCAACAACTAGCACAGCAGAATCTACTACTACAAGTGAACCAACAACTAGCACAGCAGAATCTACTACTACCACTGAACAAACAACTAGCACAGCAGAATCTACTACTACCACTGAACCAACAACTAGCACAGCAGAATCTACTACTACCACAGAACCAACAACTAGCACAGCAGAATCTACTACTACCACTGAACAAACAACTAGCACAGCAGAATCTACTACTACCACCGAACAAATAACTAGCACAGCAAAAACAACTACTACCACAGAACCAACAACTAGCACAGCAGAATCTACTACTACAACTGAACCAACAACTAGCACAGCAGAATCTACTACTACCACTGAACCAACAACTAGCACAGCAGAATCTACTACTACCACTGAACCAACAACTAGCACAGCAGAATCTACTACTACCACTGAACAAACAACTAGCACAGCAGAATCTACTACTACCACTGAACCAACAACTAGCACAGCAGAACCTACTACTACCACTGAACCAACAACTAGCACAGAAGAAACAACTACTACCACTGAACCAACATCTAGCACAGCAGAATCTACTACTACCATTAAACCAATAACTAGCACAGTAGAATCTACTACTACCACTGAACAAAAAACTAGCACATCAGAAACAACTACAACCACTCAACCAACAACTAGCACAGCAGAAACAACTGCTACCACTGAACCAACAACTAGCACAGCAGAATCTACTACTACCACTGAACCAACAACTAGCACAGCAGAATCTACTACTACTGCTGAAATAACAACTAGCACAGCAGAATCTACTACTACCACTGAACAAACAACTAGCACAGCAGAATCTACTACTACCACCGAACAAACAACTAGCAAAGTAGAATCAACTACTACCACTGAACCAACAACTAGCACAGCAGAATCTACTACTACCACTGAACCAACAACTAGCACCGCAGAATCTACTACTACCACTGAACCAACAACTAGCACAGCAGAATCTACTACTACAAATGAACCAACAACTAGCACAGCAGATACTACTACTACCGCTGAACCAACAACTAGCACAGCAAAATCTACTACTACCACTGAACCAACAACTAGCACAGCAGAAACAACTACTACCACTGAAACAACAACTAGCACAGCAGAATCTTCTACTAACACTGAACAAACAACTAGCACAGCAGAAACAACTACAACCACTCAACTAATAACTAGCACAGCAGAAACAACTACTACCACTGAACCAACAACTAGCACAGCAGAAACAACTACTACCACAGAACCAACAACTAGCAAAGCAGAATCTACTACTACCGCTGAAATAACAACTAGCACAGCAGAATCTACTACTACCATAGAACCAACAACTAGCACAGCAGAATCTACTACTACCACTGAACCAACAACTAGCACAGCAGAATCTACTACTACTGCTGAAATAACAACTAGCACAGCAGAATCTACTACTACCACTGAACCAACAACTAGCACAGCAGAATCTACTACTACTGCTGAAATAACAACTAGCACAGCAGAATCTACTACTACCACTGAACCAACAACTAGCACAGCAGAATCTACTACTACCACCGAACAAACAACTAGCACAGTAGAATCAACTACTACCACTGAACCAACAACTAGCACAGCAGAATCTACTACTACCACTGAACCAACAACTAGCACCGCAGAATCTACTACTACCACTGAACCAACAACTAGCACAGCAGAATCTACTACTACAAATGAACCAACAACTAGCACAGCAGATACTACTACTACCGCTGATCCAATAACTAGCACAGCAAAATCTACTACTACCACTGAACCAACAACTAGCACAGCAGAAACAACTACTACCACTGAAACAACAACTAGCACAGCAGAATCTTCTACTAACACTGAACAAACAACTAGCACAGCAGAAACAACTACAACCACTCAACTAATAACTAGCACAGCAGAAACAACTACTACCACTGAACCAACAACTAGCACAGCAGAAACAACTACTACCACAGAACCAACAACTAGCACAGCAGAATCTACTACTACAACTGAACCAACAACTAGCACAGCAGAATCTACTACTACCACTGAACAAACAACTAGCACAGCAGAATCTACTACTACCACCAAACAAACAACTAAAACAGTAGAATCTTCTACTACCACTGAACCAACAACTACCACAGCAGAAACAACTACTACCACTAAACCAACAACTAGCACAGCAGAATCTACTACTACCACTGAACCAACAACTAGAACAGCAGAATCTACTACTACCACTGAACCAACAACTAGCACAGCAGAATCTACTACTACCACTGAACCAACAACTAGCACAGCAGAATCTACTACTACTGCTGAAATAACAACTAGCACAGCAGAAACTACTACTACCACTGAACCAACAACTAGCACAGCAGAATCTACTACTACTGCTGAAATAACAACTAGCACAGCAGAATCTACTACTACCACTGAACAAACAACTAGCACAGCAGAAACAACTACTACCACTGAACCAACAACTAGCACAGCAGAATCTTCTACTAACACTGAACAAACAACTAGCACAGCAGAAACAACTACAACCACTCAACTAATAACTAGCACAGAAGAAACAACTACTACCACTGAACCAACAACTAGCATAGCAGAAACAACTACTACCACAGAACCAACAACTAGCACAGCAGAATCTACTACTACAACTGAACCAACAACTAGCACAGCAGAATCTACTACTACCACTGAACAAACAACTAGCACAGCAGAATCTACTACTACCACCAAACAAACAACTAAAACAGTAGAATCTTCTACTACCACTGAACCAACAACTACCACAGCAGAAACAACTACTACCACTAAACCAACAACTAGCACAGCAGAATCTACTACTACCACTGAACCAACAACTAGCACAGCAGAATCTACTACTACCACTGAACCAACAACTAGCACAGCAGAATCTACTGCTACCACTGAACCAACAACTAGCACAGCAGAATCTACTACTACTGCTGAAATAACAACTAGCACAGCAGAATCTACTACTACCACTGAACCAACAACTAGCACAGCAGAATCTACTACTACTGCTGAAATAACAACTAGCACAGCAGAATCTACTACTACCACTGAACAAACAACTAGCACAGCAGAATCTACTACTACCACCGAACAAACAACTAGCACAGTAGAATCAACTACTACCACTGAACCAACAACTAGCACAGCAGAATCTACAACTACCTATGAACCAACAACTAGCACCGCAGAATCTACTACTACCACTGAACCAACAACTAGCACAGCAGAATCTACTACTACAAATGAACCAACAACTAGCACAGCAGATACTACTACTACCACTGAACCAACAACTAGCACAGCAAAATCTACTACTACCACTGAACCAACAACTAGCACAGCAGAAACAACTACTACCACTGAAACAACAACTAGCACAGCAGAATCTTCTACTAACACTGAACAAACAACTAGCACAGCAGAAACAACTACAACCACTCAACTAATAACTAGCACAGCAGAAACAACTACTACCACTGAACCAACAACTAGCACAGCAGAAACAACTACTACCACAGAACCAACAACTAGCACAGCAGAATCTACTACTACAATTGAACCAACAACTAGCACAGCAGAATCTACTACTACCACTGAACCAACAACTAGCAAAGCAGAATCTACTACTACCACTGAACCAACAACTAGCACAGCAGAATCTACTACTACCACTGAACAAACAACTAGCACAGCAGAATCTACTACTACCACCGAACAAAAAAATAAAACAGTAGAATCTTCTACTACCACTGAACCAAAAACTACCACAGCAGAAACAACTACTACCACTGAACCAACAACTAGCACAGCAGAATCTACTACTACCACTGAACCAACAACTAGCACAGCAGAATCTACTACTACCACTGAACCAACAACTAGCACAGCAGAATCTACTACTATCACAGAAATAACAACTAGCACAGCAGAATCTACTACTACCACTGAACAAACAACTAGCACAGCAGAATCTACTACTACCACTGAACCAACAACTAGCACAGCAGAATCTACTACTACCACTGAACCAACAACTAGCACAGCAGAATCTACTACTACTGCTGAAATAACAACTAGCGCAGCAGAATCTACTACTACCACTGAACCAACAACTAGCACAGCAGAATCTACTACTACTGCTGAAATAACAACTAGCACAGCAGAATCTACTACTACCACTGAACAAACAACTAGCACAGCAGAATCTACTACTACCACCGAACAAACAACTAGCACAGTAGAATCAACTACTACCACTGAACCAACAACTAGCACAGCAGAATCTACAACTACCTCTGAACCAACAACTAGCACCGCAGAATCTACTACTACCACTGAACCAACAACTAGCACAGCAGAATCTACTACTACAAATGAACCAACAACTAGCACAGCAGATACTACTACTACCACTGAACCAACAACTAGCACAGCAAAATCTACTACTACCACTGAACCAACAACTAGCACAGCAGAAATAACTACTACCACTGAACCAACAACTAGCACAGCAGAATCTTCTACTAACACTGAACAAACAACTAGCACAGCAGAAACAACTACAACCACTCAACAAATAACTAGCACAGCAGAAACAACTACTACCACTGAACCAACAACTAGCACAGCAGAAACAACTACTACCACAGAACCAACAACTAGCACAGCAGAATCTACTACTACAACTGAACCAACAACTAGCACAGCAGAATCTACTACTACCACTGAACCAACAACTAGCACAGCAGAATCTACTACTACCACTGAACCAACAACTAGCACAGCAGAAATAACTACTACCACTGAACAAACAACTAGCACAGCAGAATCTACTACTACCACCGAACAAACAACTAGCAAAGCAGAATCTACTACTACCGCTGAAATAACAACTAGCACAGCAGAATCTACTACTACCATAGAACCAACAACTAGCACAGCAGAATCTACTACTACCACTGAACCAACAACTAGCACAGCAGAATCTACTACTACTGCTGAAATAACAACTAGCACAGCAGAATCTACTACTACCACTGAACCAACAACTAGCACAGCAGAATCTACTACTACTGCTGAAATAACAACTAGCACAGCAGAATCTACTACTACCACTGAACCAACAACTAGCACAGCAGAATCTACTACTACCACCGAACAAACAACTAGCACAGTAGAATCAACTACTACCACTGAACCAACAACTAGCACAGCAGAATCTACTACTACAAATGAACCAACAACTAGCACAGCAGATACTACTACTACCGCTGAACCAACAACTAGCACAGCAAAATCTACTACTACCACTGAACCAACAACTAGCACAGCAGGAACTTCTACTAACACTGAAAAAACAACTAGCACAGCAGAAACAACTACAACCACTCAACTAATAACTAGCACAGCAGAAACAACTACTACCACTGAACCAACAACTAGCATAGCAGAAACAACTACTAATACAGAACCAACAACTAGCACAGCAGAATCTACTACTACAACTGAAACAACAACTAGCACAGCAGAATCTACTACTACCACTGAACAAACAACTAGCACAGCAGAATCTACTACTACCACTGAACCAACAACTAGCACAGCAGAATCTACTACTACCACTGAACAAACAACTAGCACAGCAGAAACAACTGCTACCACTGAACCAACAACTAGCACAGCAGAATCTACTACTTCCACTGAACCAACAACTAGAACAGCAGAATCTACTACTACCGCTAAAATAACAACTAGCACAGCAGAATCTACTACTAACACTGAACAAACAACTAGCACAGCAGAATCTACTACTACCACCAAACAAACAATTAGCACAGTAGAATCTACTACTACCACTGAACCAACAACTAGCACAGCAGAAACAACTACTACCACTGAACCAACAACTAGCACAGCAGAATCTACTACTACCACTGAACCAACAACTAGCACAGCAGAATCTACTACTACTGCTGAAATAACAACTAGCAAATCAGAATCTACTAATACCGCTGAACCAACAACTAGCACAGCAGAATCTACTACTACAAATGAACCAACAACTAGCACAGCAGAATCTACTACTACCGCTGAAATAACAACTAGCACAGCAGAATCTATTTCTACCACTGAACAAACAACTAGCACAGCAGAATATACTACAACCACCGTACAAACAACTAGCAAAGTAGAATCTTCTACTACCACTGAACCAACAACTAGCACAGCAGAAACAACTACTACCACTGAACAAACAACTAGCACAGCAGAATCTACTACTACCGCTGAACCAACAACTAGCACAGTAAAATCTACTACTACCACTGAACCAACAACTAGCACAGCAGATACAACTACTACCACTGAAATAACAACTAGCCCAGCAGAATCTACTACTACCATAGAACCAACAACTAGCACAGCAGAATCTACTACTACCACTGAACAAACAACTAGCACAGCAGAAACAACTACAACCACTCAACCAACAACTAGCACAGCAGAAACAACTACTACCACTGAACCAACAACTAGCACAGCAGAATCTACTACTACCACTGAACCAACAACTAGCACAGCAGAATCTACTACTACCACTGAACCAACAACTAGCACAGCAGAATCTACTACTACCACTGAAATAACAACTAGCACAGCAGAATCTACTACTACCAAAGAACCGACAACTAGCACAGCAGAAAAGACTACTACCACTGAACCAACATCAAGCACAGCAGAATCTACTACTACCACTGAACCAACAACAAGCACAGTAGAATCTACTTCTACCACTGAACCAACAACTAGCACAGTAGAATCTACTACTACCACTGAACAAACAACTAGCACATCAGAAATAACTACAACCACTCAACCAACAACTAGCACAGCAGAATCTACTACTAACACTGAACAAACAACTAGCACAGCAGAAACAACTACAACGACTCAACCAATAACTAGCACAGCAGAAACAACTACTACCACTGAACCAACAACTAGCACAGCAGAAACAACTACTACCACAGAACCAACAACTAGCACAGCAGAATCTACTACTACCACTGAACAAACAACTAGCACAGCAGAATCTACTACTACCACCGAACAAACAACTAGAACAGTAGAATCTGCTACTACCACTGAACCAACAACTAGCACAGCAGAATCTACTACTACCACTGAACCAACAACTAGCACAGCAGAATCTACTACTACCACTGAACCAACAACTAGCATAGCAGAATCTACTACTACCACTGAAATAACAACTAGCACAGCAGAATCTACTACTACCACTGAACAAACAACTAGCACATCAGAAACAACTACAACCACTCAACCAACAACTAGCACAGCAGAAACAACTACTACCACTGAACCAACAACTAGCACAGCAGAATCTACTACTACCACTAAACCAACAACTAGCAAAGCAGAATCTACTACTACCGCTGAAATAAAAACTAGCACAGCAGAATCTACTACTACCATAGAACCAACAACTAGCACAGCAGAATCTACTACTACCACTGAACCAACAACTAGCACAGCAGAATCTACTACTACTGCTGAAAAAACAACTAGCACAGCAGAATCTACTACTACCACTGAACCAACAACTAGCACAGCAGAATCTACTACTACTGCTGAAAGAACAACTAGCACAGCAGAATCTACTACTACCACTGAACAAACAACTAGCACAGCAGAATCTACTACTACCACCGAACAAACAACTAGCACAGTAGAATCAACTACTACCACTGAACCAACAACTAGCACAGCAGAATCTACTACTACCACTGAACCAACAACTAGCACCGCAGAATCTACTACTACCACTGAACCAACAACTAGCACAGCAGAATCTACTACTACAAATGAACCAACAACTAGCACAGCAGATACTACTACTACCGCTGAACCAACAACTAGCACAGCAGAAACAACTACTACCACTGAAACAACAACTAGCACAGCAGAATCTTCTACTAACACTGAACAAACAACTAGCACAGCAGAAACAACTACAACCACTCAACTAATAACTAGCACAGCAGAAACAACTACTACCACTGAACCAACAACTAGCACAGCAGAAACAACTACTACCACAGAACCAACAACTAGCACAGCAGAATCTACTACTACAACTGAACCAACAACTAGCACAGCAGAATCTACTACTACCACTGAACCAACAACTAGCACAGCAGAATCTACTACTACCACTGAACCAACAACTAGCACAGCAGAATCTACTACTACCACTGAAATAACAACTAGCACAGCAGAATCTACTACTACCAAAGAACCGACAACTAGCACAGCAGAAAAGACTACTACCACTGAACCAACATCAAGCACAGCAGAATCTACTACTACCACTGAACCAACAACAAGCACAGTAGAATCTACTTCTACCACTGAACCAACAACTAGCACAGTAGAATCTACTACTACCACTGAACAAACAACTAGCACATCAGAAATAACTACAACCACTCAACCAACAACTAGCACAGAAGAATCTACTACTACCACTGAACCAACAACTAGAACAGCAGAATCTACTACTACCGCTAAAATAACAACTAGCACAGCAGAATCTACTACTAACACTGAACAAACAACTAGCACAGCAGAATCTACTGCTACCACTAAACAAACAACTAGCACAGTAGAATCTACTACTACCACTGAACCAACAACTAGCACAGCAGAATCTACTACTACTGCTGAAATAACAACTAGCACAGCAGAATCTACTACTACAGCTGAACAAACAACTAGCACAGCAGAATCTACTACTACCACTGAACCAACAACTAGCACCGCAGAATCTACTACTACCACTAAACCAACAACTAGCACAGCAGAATCTACTACTACAAATGAACCAACAACTAGCACAGCAGATACTACTACTACCGCTGAACCAACAACTAGCACAGCAGAAACAACTACTACCACTGAAACAACAACTAGCACAGCAGAATCTTCTACTAACACTAAACAAACAACTAGCACAGCAGAAACAACTACAACCACTCAACTAATAACTAGCACAGCAGAAACAACTACTACCACTGAACCAACAACTAGCACAGCAGAAACAACTACTACCACAGAACCAACAACTAGCACAGCAGAATCTACTACTACAACTGAACCAACAACTAGCACAGCAGAATCTACTACTACCACTGAACCAACAACTAGCACAGCAGAATCTACTACTACCACTGAACCAACAACTAGCAAAGCAGAATCTACTACTACCACTGAAATAACAACTAGCACAGCAGAATCTACTACTACCAAAGAACCGACAACTAGCACAGCAGAAAAGACTACTACCACTGAACCAACATCAAGCACAGCAGAATCTACTACTACCACTGAACCAACAACAAGCACAGTAGAATCTACTTCTACCACTGAACCAACAACTAGCACAGTAGAATCTACTACTACCACTGAACAAACAACTAGCACATCAGAAATAACTACAACCACTCAACCAACAACTAGCACAGAAGAATCTACTACTACCACTGAACCAACAACTAGAACAGCAGAATCTACTACTACCGCTAAAATAACAACTAGCACAGCAGAATCTACTACTAACACTGAACAAACAACTAGCACAGCAGAATCTACTGCTACCACTAAACAAACAACTAGCACAGTAGAATCTACTACTACCACTGAACCAACAACTAGCACAGCAGAATCTACTACTACTGCTGAAATAACAACTAGCACAGCAGAATCTACTACTACCACTGAACAAACAACTAGCACAGCAGAATCTACTACTACCACCGAACAAAAAACTAGCACAGTAGAATCAACTACTACCACTGAACCAACAACTAGCACAGCAGAATCTACTACTACCACTGAACCAACAACTAGCACAGCAGAATCTACTACTACTGCTGAAATAACAACTAGCACAGCAGAATCTACTACTACCACTGAAACAACAACTAGCACAGCAGATTCTTCTACTAACACTGAACAAACAACTAGCACAGCAGAAACAACTACAACCACTCAACTAATAACTAGCACAGCAGAAACAACTACTACCACTGAACCAAAAACTAGCACAGCAGAAACAACTACTACCACAGAACCAACAACTAGCACAGCAGAATCTACTACTACAACTGAACCAACAACTAGCACAGCAGAATCTACTACTACCACTGAACCAACAACTAGCACAGCAGAATCTACTACTACCACTGAACCAACAACTAGCAAAGCAGAATCTACTACTACCACTGAACCAACAACTAGCAAAGCAGAATCTACTACTACCACTGAAATAACAACTAGCACAGCAGAATCTACTACTACCAAAGAACCGACAACTAGCACAGCAGAAAAGACTACTACCACTGAACCAACATCAAGCACAGCAGAATCTACTACTACCACTGAACCAACAACAAGCACAGTAGAATCTACTTCTACCACTGAACCAACAACTAGCACAGTAGAATCTACTACTACCACTGAACAAACAACTAGCACATCAGAAATAACTACAACCACTCAACCAACAACTAGCACAGAAGAATCTACTACTACCACTGAACCAACAACTAGAACAGCAGAATCTACTACTACCGCTAAAATAACAACTAGCACAGCAGAATCTACTACTAACACTGAACAAACAACTAGCACAGCAGAATCTACTGCTACCACTAAACAAACAACTAGCACAGTAGAATCTACTACTACCACTGAACCAACAACTAGCACAGCAGAATCTACTACTACTGCTGAAATAACAACTAGCACAGCAGAATCTACTTCTACCACTGAACAAACAACTAGCACAGCAGAATCTACTACTACCACCGAACAAACAACTAGCACAGTAGAATCAACTACTACCACTGAACCAACAACTAGCACAGCAGAATCTACTACTACCACTAAAACAACAACTAGCACAGCAGAATCTACTACTACTACTGAAATAACAACTAGCACAGCAGAATCTACTACTACCACTGAACCAACAACTAGCATAGCAGAATCTACTACTACTGCTGAAATAACAACTAGCACAGCAGAATCTACTACTACAACTGAACCAAAAACTAGCACAGCAGAATCTACTACTACCACCGAACAAACAACTAGCACAGTAGAATCAACTACTACCACTGAACCAACAACTAGCACAGCAGAATCTACTACTACCACTGAACCAACAACTAGCACCGCAGAATCTACTACTACCACTAAACCAACAACTAGCACAGTAGAATCTACTACTACAAATGAACCAACAACAAGCACAGCAGATACTACTACTGCCGCTGAACCAACAACTAGCACAGCAAAATCTACTACTACCACTGAACCAACAACTAGCACAGCAGAAACAACTACTACCACTGAAACAACAACTAGCATAGCAGAATCTACTACTAACACTGAACAAACAACTAGCACAGCAGAAACAACTACAACCACTCAACCAATAACTAGCACAGCAGAAACAACTACTACCACTGAACCAACAACTAGCACAGCAGAAACAACTACTACAACAGAACCAATAACTAGCACAGCAGAATCTACTACTACCACTAAACAAACAACTAGCACAGCAGAATCTACTACTACCACCGAACAAACAACTAGAACAGTAGAATCTGCTACTACCACTGAACCAACAACTACCACAGCAGAAACAACTACTACCACTGAACCAACAACTAGCACAGCAGAATCTACTACTACCACTGAACCAACAACTAGCACAGCAGAATCTACTACTACCACTGAACCAACAACTAGCATAGCAGAATCTACTACTACCACTGAAATAACAACTAGCACAGCAGAATCTACTACTACCACTGAACAAACAACTAGCACAGCAGAATCTACTACTACCACTGAACCAACAACTAGCACCGCAGAATCTACTACTACCACTGAACCAACAACTAGCACAGCAGAATCTACTACTACAAATGAACCAACAACTAGCACAGCAGATACTACTACTACCGCTGAACCAACAACTAGCACAGCAAAATCTACTACTACCGCTGAACCAATAACTAGCACAGCAAAATCTACTACTACCACTGAACCAACAACTAGCACAGCAGAATCTACTACTACAAATGAACCAATAACTAGCACAGCAGATACTACTACTACCGCTGAACCAACAACTAGCACAGCAAAATCTACTACTACCACTGAACCAACAACTAGCACAGCAGAAACAACTACTACCACTGAAACAACAACTAGCACAGCAGAATCTTCTACTAACACTGAACAAACAACTAGCACAGCAGAAAAAACTACAACCACTCAACTAATTACTAGCACAGCAGAAACAACTACTACCACTGAACCAACAACTAGCATAGCAGAAACTACTACTACCGCTGAACTAACAACTAGCACAGCAGAATCTACTACTACAACTGAACCAACAACTAGCACAGCAGAATCTACTACTACCACTGAACCGACAACTAGCACAGCAGAATCTACTACTACCACTGAACCAACAACTAGCACAGCAGAATCTACTACTACCACTGAACAAACAACTAGCACAGCAGAATCTACTACTACCACCGAACAAACAACTAAAACAGTAGAATCTTCTACTACCACTGAACCAACAACTACCACAGCAGAAACAACTACTACCACTGAACCAACAACTAGCACAGCAGAATCTACTACTACCACTGAACCAACAACTAGCACAGCAGAATCTACTACTACCACTGAACCAACAACTAGCACAGCAGAATCTACTACTACCACTGAAATAACAACTAGCACAGCAGAATCTACTACTACAACTGAACCAACAACTAGCACAGCAGAATCTACTACTACCACTGAACCAACATCAAGCACAGCAGAATCTACTACTACCACTGAACCACCAACAAGCACAGTAGAATCTACTTCTACCACTGAACCAACAACTAGCACAGTAGAATCTACTACTAAAACTGAACAAACAACTAGCACATCAGAAATAACTACAACCACTCAACCAACAACTAGAACAGCAGAATCAACTACTACCGCTAAAATAACAACTAGCACAGCAGAATCTACTACTAACACTGAACAAACAACTAGCACAGCAGAATCTACTACTACCACCAAACAAACAACTAGCACAGTAGAATCTACTACTACCACTGAACCAACAACTAGCACAGCAGAAACAACTACTACCACTCAACCAACAACTAGCACAGCAGAATCTACTACTACCACTGAAACAACAACTAGCACAGCAGAATCTACTACTACTGCTGAAATAACAACTAGCAAATCAGAATCTACTAATACCGCTGAACCAACAACTAGCACAGCAGAATCTACTACTACAAATGAACCAACAACTAGCACAGCAGAATCTACTACTACCGCTGAAATAACAACTAGCACAGTAGAATCTATTTCTACCACTGAACAAACAACTAGCACAGCAGAATCTACTACTACCGCTGAACCAACAACTAGCACAGCAAAATCTACTACAACCACTGAACCAACAACTAGCACAGCAGATACAACTATTACCACTGAAATAACAACTAGCCCAGCAGAATCTACTACTACCATAGAACCAACAACTAGCACAGCAGAATCTACTACTACCACTGAACCAAAAACTAGCACAGCAGAATCTACTACTACTGCTGAAATAACAACTAGCACAGCAGAAACAACTACTACCACTGAAACAACAACTAGCACAGCAGAATCTTCTACTAACACTGAACAAACAACTAGCACAGCAGAAACAACTACAACCACTCAACTAATAACTAGCCTAGCAGAAACAACTACTACCACTGAACTAACAACTAGCACAGCAGAAACAACTACTACCACAGAACCAACAACTAGCACAGCAGAATCTACTACTACAACTGAACCAACAACTAGCACAGCAGAATCTACTACTACCACTGAACCAACAACTAGCACAGCAGAATCTACTACTACCACTGAACCAACAACTAGCACAGCAGAATCTACTACTACCACTGAACAAACAACTAGCACAGCAGAATCTACTACTACCACCGAACAAACAACTAAAACAGTAGAATCTTCTACTACCACTGAACCAACAACTACCACAGCAGAAACAACTACTACCACTGAACCAACAACTAGCACAGCAGAATCTACTACTACCACTGAAATAACAACTAGCACAGCAGAATCTACTACTACCAAAGAACCGACAACTAGCAGAGCAGAAAAGACTACTACCACTGAACCAACATCAAGCACAGCAGAATCTACTACTACCACTGAACCAACAACAAGCACAGTAGAATCTACTTCTACCACTGAACCAACAACTAGCACAGTAGAATCTACTACTACCACTGAACAAACAACTAGCACATCAGAAATAACTACAACCACTCAACCAACAACTAGCACAGCAGAATCTACTACTACCACTGAACCAAAAACTAGAACAGCAGAATCTACTACTACCGCTAAAATAACAACTAGCACAGCAGAATCTACTACTAACACTGAACAAACAGCTAGCACAGCAGAATCTACTACTACCACCAAACAAACAACTAGCACAGTAGAATCTACTACTACCACTGAACCAACAACTAGCACAGCAGAAACAACTACTACCACTGAACCAACAACTAGCACAGCAGAATCTACTACTACCACTGAACCAACAACTAGCACAGCAGAATCTACTACTACTGCTGAAATAACAACTAGCAAATCAGAATCTACTAATACCGCTGAACCAACAACTAGCACAGCAGAATCTACTACTACAAATGAACCAACAACTAGCACAGCAGAATCTACTACTACCGCTGAAATAACAACTAGCACAGCAGAATCTATTTCTACCACTGAACAAACAACTAGCACAGCAGAATATACTACTACCACCGTACAAACAACTAGCAAAGTAGAATCTTCTACTACCACTGAACCAACAACTAGCACAGCAGAAACAACTACTACCACTGAACAAACAACTAGTACAGCAGAATCTACTACTACCGCTGAACCAACAACTAGCACAGCAAAATCTACTACTACCACTGAACCAACAACTAGCACAGCAGATACAACTACTACCACTGAAATAACAACTAGCCCAGCAGAATCTACTACTACCATAGAACCAACAACTAGCACAGCAGAATCTACTACTACCACTGAACCAACAACTAGCACAGCAGAATCTACTACTACTGCTGAAATAACAACTAGCACAGCAGAATCTACTACTACCACTGAACCAAAAACTAGCACAGCAGAATTTACTACTACAACTGAACCAACAACTAGCACAGCAGAATCTACTACTACCGCTGAACCAAAAACTAGCACAGCAGAAACAACTACTACCACTGAACCAACAACTAGCACAGCAGAATCTACTACTACCGCTGAACCAACAACTAGCACAGCAGAATCTACTACTACCACTGAACCAAGAACTAGCACAGCAGAAACAACTACTATCACTGAACCAACAACTAGCACAGCAGAATCTACTACTACCACTGAACCAACAACTAGCACAATAGAATCTACTACTACCACTGAACCAACAACTAGCACAGCAGAAACAACTACTATCACTGAACCAACAACTAGCACAGCAGAATCTACTACTACCACTGAACCAACAACTAGCACAATAGAATCTACTACTACCACTGAACCAAGAACTAGCACAGCAGAAACAACTACTATCACTGAACCAACAACTAGCACAGCAGAATCTACTACTACCACTGAACCAAGAACTAGCACAGCAGAAACAACTACTATCACTGAACCAACAACTAGCACAGCAGAATCTACTACTACCACTGAACCAAGAACTAGCACAGCAGAAACAACTACTATCACTGAACCAACAACTAGCACAGCAGAAACAACTACTACCACTGAACCAACAACTAGCACAGCAGAATCTACTACTACTGCGGAACCAACAACTAGCACAGCAGAATCTACTACTACCGCTGAAAAAACAACTAGCACAGCAGAAACCACTACTACAACTGAACCAACAACTAGCACAACAGAAACCACTACTATCACTGAACTAACAACAAGCACATCAGAAACAACTACTACCGCTGAAGCAACAACTAGCACAGCAAAAACAACTTCTACTGCAGAACAAACAACTAGCACAGCAGAATCTACTACTACCGCTGAACAAACAACTAGCCTAGCAGAATCCAGTACTACCGCTAAACAAAAAACTACCACAGCAGGAATAACTACTACCACTGAACCAACAACTAGCACAGCAGAAACCACTACAACTGCTGAACCAACAACTAGCACAGCAGAAACCACTACTACTGCAGAACCAACAACTAGCACAACAGAAACCTCTACAACCGCTGAACGAACAACTAGTACAGCAGAATCCACTTCTACAGCGGAACAGACAACTAGTACAGCAGAATCCACTACTACTGCTAAACCAACAACTAGTACAACAGAATACACTACTACTGATAAACCCACAACTAGTACAGCAGAATCCATTACTACTGCTAAACCAACAACTAGTATAGCAGAATCCACTACTACTGCTAAACCAACAACTAGCACAGCAGAATCCACTACTACCATTGTCTTAACAACTACCACGTCAGAATCTACTACAACATCTGTTCCAACCACTAGCACAGCAGTATCCACTACTACCATTGTCCCAACCACCAGCACAGTAGAATCCACTACTACCGCTTTCACATCCACTAGCGCGGCAGAATCCACTACAAACACCGGAGTAAATGCTGTTACAACAGAATCAAAAAGCACTAATGAGATAACGAGCACACTTTCCTTGCAAACGTCTAC
This sequence comes from Biomphalaria sudanica, assembly GCA_036873155.1. Taxonomy (NCBI): domain Eukaryota; kingdom Metazoa; phylum Mollusca; class Gastropoda; family Planorbidae; genus Biomphalaria; species Biomphalaria sudanica. The sequence continues at coordinate 493,340 of JAZGLO010006685.1, forward strand.
GTTAATGTCTGCCACAGAGTTTACAGGTATTTTATACATTACTTCATAACTACTTTTTATATCTATTTAAATCTATAATGTCTTGTAATTATTATATTTATTTTGTTGCATTTTTTTTAAAGTTTAATTATTTTTAGCGGCCCTCGAAAGGTGAAAAGATGCTATTAGTTTTGTGTGGCCTGTCTGTCCGTTCGTCCCATTTAGATCTCAGAAACTAGAAGAGAAAATGAGAATCGGACATTATGATATTTTAGATCATTCAAATTCTGATGCAACGGCTACTTTTTTTCTTTTCTGAAAGCGAAAAATCTAAAGTTTTAAATCAATTTTCATAAAATTACACAATTTTTACAACTAGTAACTTTTAAAAGTAACAAACAAGGGAGGTTTTTAGTAATGGATATACATATATATCATTTTGTAACACAATTATGCAAATGGTTTTAGAGTTTTGGTCAAAAAATATTTTTTTTTACAATTGTATTGCTAAGTTATGTAAGTTCTGTCATATTAAATACTACATTTACAAAAAAAAATGTTATCTTTTTTTTAAAGAGAAAAAATATAATTAATATGCAAATAAGTTGGACATAATTTAAAACAACAAATAATAAGTAGATTTTCATTGGAACAAACATTATCTAATGGTAGATCTAGGACAGTGAAAAATCTTCTGATTCATTATAAGATATAAGTTAGGCCAGGTTCAGATCTAGCTTTATATTATATTTCACTTATCCCTTGGTCTGCTGGACCTTTAGGGCACCACACAGGATCTGTCAAACTTCTTTCTCCATTCTTCTATGTCATTTGTCTTTGATAGAATTTCATTATGATATTCTTTCTGATAAAATTGAAACCTGCCTTTTTACCTGCCTGGGTAGACCACTTCTGATATAATTTAATACCGATATTCTTCTGAAAATATTGCCTTTTTTCCTGCCTGGGGGCTGATTTTAAGTTTGTGTTTCCACACTAGCTGTCTTTGTAACCTTTTTGTTTTAATGGTAACATTTTAGTACATATTTTTTAGAGACAATTATATAGAAAATAAATGTTTTCTTCTTTGACTTGAATGTCTGCTATAACGGGATTAGTACAGTAAAACGACACAAAATGATCTTAAGGTGTAGGCTATTATAATACATATTGAGCTAACGCATACAGATGTACGAATATTGTTGTAACCCTTAAATACATGTCCCTTTCTTACATTGTAAATTTGATTCAACAAGGAACTAATACAGCCTCAAGCACTGAACAATCGAATACAGCCTCAACCATTCCTTCTGCTACTACCAGTTCAGAAAGTATCACATCATCAGGTAAGTTCTCGGCGTTCAATGTCTTTACAGTCAGTGTGTTTTACTGCGTGACATCTAGATGTTATATTTCTAAAACTCCAACATTTCTTCTATTTCCCTTTCACAGACTAATTATTATGTACCTAGCCTTTACTTTGTATTTCGTCAACATGGCGGTGTGTTGCTTTATATCATGATTTACATCAAGCTTTTCAAATTATGGACCATTTAGCCACATGTGTGATTGATGTTGCCTTGGGGGCAACAATGTCTTTTGAAAAAGCTGTACATTGGCTTCCCGTATTAGCATGCGCTAGCCTCAATTCCTTTAACCTATAAAGTTTAGTCTGTGGCAAACTATTTTAATTGTTCACATGACCATTCTGTGACACACATCTAGATGAGATTAATTAAGAAAAGAAATCTAAAGAAAGAGGGACGTCACATCGATGTGTAGCCTTTTGAAAGTCAAAAAGTTCGTTATGGACTAAGATCAATAGTATAGGTATGTTTTCAATAGTAACGCATTATGTTCTCAAAGAGCAATAAAAGTTGTTACTGACATTGATTTAAAAAAAAAAAAAACGAAATAGGAAGAAGTTTAAAATGGGAAGCGTGGTCGAGAGGCCAAGTGTGCTTGAACTTAGTGGCTTCTGGCTTGGTTTGGCTACCTAGAAGTGGGCTTTGAGGTTCGACACCCGACTCGGGCAGAGTTGCGTTTACTGAGCGCCGAAAATCAGCACGGAAAACCAACTCCTAGATACCCCCTCCCCCCCCCCACACCGGTCCAAAAATGAGATTGGACCAAAAGCATGCTATAAGTATGAAAGTAGCGTTATATAAAAGCTATAATAATAATAATAATAAAATAATGATGCAATTAAAGTACAAAGGCATATTTATAAGCTGAAAGCTCATACTTTCACAATGGTCGTAAAATACAATCAGGGGAAAACGTTTTACATGACAATATAAGTTTATCTAGTTATAGTTCCGTTTGCAATCCGTTCTATGCTGGGTTATCTCCTTGGTACATATTGTTACGTATCTCTCTCTCTCTCTCTCTCTCTCTCTCTCTCTCTATCTCTCTCCTAATCAGGCCTTCTGTAAGCACTGCTCAACACACAACACATCAAACACAAGAACCTGACAAAAAGAGTCCCCAATAATCTGGTACTCTAATGATGAGTGGGGGCGGGTTAGGTAAAGCGCTTGGCTTCCGACCTGTGGGACGGGGACTGGGGTTTTTAATTTCGGGTTCTTCGGGCGCCTCTGTGTCCACTCAGTTCTAATGGATACCTGACACATTAGTTGGGGAAAAGTAAAGGTTCTTGTGCTGGCCACATGACACCCTCGTTGACCGTATGCCACGGAAAGAGATGACCTTTACATCATTTACCCTATAAACCACAAGGTCTGAAAGGGGATTTTACCTGCAGAGCTTATATTCATCATCATCAAACTCCATTAGAGTGAGGGCTTGAGAGGCCCAAATCCTCTCTTGCAAAAGCCCTGGACAGAAACCCTGCTGTCTTGCGTAGTGCATAAATGTCGCCATAGAGGTCGAGAAATTTTGGTTTCCCAGACCTGTCGAGACGGAGATCAGCAAGTCTAGGGCAGTTAAACAGAATATGAGGCACGGTTTCCTCCACTTCCCCGCAGCGGGGGCACCGTGAATCAAAATTTGGCCATAGCCGTGAGAAATATGTGCCAACAGGACAGTGGCCTGTCCTGCACTGTGCTATAATAGCTTGCTCAGGCCTAGACAGCCTCCACTACGGGGAAGTGCGGTCAGGGTTTGTATAATATCAGCTAACGTATATGACTTTTATTATGAAAATGGTCATAATAGCAAGGCAACACAAACTACCTTTATTACAGAAAGTTTTTGAAAAAAAAAAAAACTTCTTTCACTGACTATCGCAATGCACTGCACTTCAACAGTTTCATGATTTTAAAAAAATACTTTAATTCTAATTGTTCAACTTATACTAGAAATTTACTTACATGATTTATCTTTTAGCTTTCACTATGCGAGACAGCTAGAAAAGGAATCTAGTCTTCTGTTGCTTAGTGTAAAGCTTGTATGTCTTTTTTTTCCACCATAAACATTATGCTAGCCTTCATTATGGTGGCTGGTACTTTTACTAGACTGCCAAAGAAGTAAAATTATATATATATATATATAATAAATATAGATATATATATATATATATATATATATATATATATATATATATATATATATATATATATATATATAAATGAATGGCTATTAATCAATGGTATGCAAAGTATTAGTAATTAGCGCATCATCAAGAAAAAGATGAGAAGATCTAAGACAAACTGTAACTCTCCATCTCAATTACTCAGTCTTTTCTGGCCCAGTTGTCCTTATTTAAAGTGTATAAAACAAAAAAAACAAAAATTTCGCTTTTAGACCTCGCAATCTATGGGACAGATGATGTTAAAGACATTTGTTTCTAGGACAAACGGTTAAAGAGGGTGTCATGTGGCCAGCACAATGACCAACTGCCTTTACTTTTCCCAAATAAAGTCAGTTACCCATAAAAATTTCGGTGGACTCAGAGCCGCCCTAAAAAATCCCAAATTTCAAAATCACAGTGTTCACCAAGATTCGAACCCAGGAACATATGTTGGGAAGCTAAGTGCTACAAAATAATTGTCAAGATATATCGCACTGAGACTAAATAAACATTATATGTTATCTCAATCAAATTCAATCTAAAATAAAATCTTAATATAGCACTGAATCTTTTTTCTCCCACATGAGAAATAAGATCATATATATTGACTAATGATCTGCTACGTATGTACTCATATGACTAAAAAAAAAAAGCTTTTCTAAGACAGTCTACATTACTTTCGGTCAATATATTGATAACTAACAATAAATAATTTTATCGATATTGCTTCTATCATGTCCATATAATTACAAGGATGATCTACATGCTTTTATAACTCTATGTCACATTTAAACAAATAAATAAATAAATCTGTTCATCTGAAGCTTAATTAAAAGCATCACTTTAAACATCATTTATGTCTACAGAAAAATTTTCGACAGTGACCAGTGAGATAATGACAATGATCAGTAGCACTACATACAAAACTGATACAAACTATTATACTACTAATACAAATGTAACAAATAACCCTACAAGTACAATAGCATTTGATATGACTACAGAACAAACCATATCCACTGCAACATTATCGACATCAACTGTACCAACTGACTCGATATCCCATACTACAGCTGTCCCAACAACTAGCACAGAAGAAACCACAACTACCGCCTTCCCAACTAGCACAGCAGAATACACAACTACCGCCTTCCCAACAACTAGCACAGCAGAATACACAACTACCACCTTCCCAACAACTAGCACAGCAGAATACACAACTACCGCCTTCCCAACAACTAGCACAGCAGGATACCTAACTACCACTGAAAAAACAACTAGCACAGCTGAATCCACTACTACCACTGAACCAACAACTAGCACAGCAGAAACCACTACCACTGAGGAACAGACAACTAGCACATCAGAATCCACTACTACCACTGAACCAACAACTAGCACAGCAAAATCTACTTCTTCTGAAAGAACAACTAGCACAGCAGAATCCACTACTACCACAGAACCAACAACTAGCACTGCAGAATCAACTACTATCGCTGAACCAACAACTAGCACAACAGAATCTACAACTACCGCTGAACAAACAACTAGCAAGGCAGAATCTACTACTACTACGGAACCAAATACTAGAACAGCAGAATCTACTTCTACCGATAAAGAAACAACAAGCACAGCAGAATCCACTACTACCACTGAACAAACAACTAGAAAAGCAGAATCTACTACCTCTGAAACAACAAAAAGCAGAGCAGAATTCACTACTACCACTGAACCAACAACTAGCACAGCAGAATCTAGTACTACCACTGAACCAACAACTAGCACAGCAGAATCTAGTACTACCACTGAACCAACAACTAGCACAGCAGAAACCACTACTACCACTGAACCAACAACTAGCACAGCAGAAACCACTACTATCACTGAACCAAAAACTAGCACAACAGAAACCACTACTACCACTAAACCAACAACTAGCACAGCAGAATCCACTACTACGACTCAACCAACAACTAGAACAGCAGAATCTACTACCTCTGAAACAACAACTAGCACTGCAGAACCCACTACTACCACTGAACCAACAACTAGCACTGCAGAATCCACTACTAGCACTGAACCAGCAACTAGCACTGCAGAAACCACTACTATAACTGAACCAATAACTAGCACAACAGAAACCACTACTACCACTAAACCAACAATTAGCACAACAGAAACCACTACAAGCGCTGAACCAACAACTAGCACAGCAGAAACCACTACTATAACTGAACCAATAACTAGCACAACAGAAACCACTACTACCACTAAACCAACAACTAGCACAGCAGAATCTACTACTACCACTGAACCAACAACTAGCACAGCAGAAACCACTACCACTGCGGAACAGACAACTAGCACAGCAGAATCTACTTCCTCTGAAAGAACAACTAGCACAGCAGAATCTACTACTACCACAGAACCAACAACTAGCACTGCACAATCCACTACTACCGCTGAACCAACAATTAGCACAACAGAAACTACTTCTACCGATGAAGAAACAACAAGCACAGCAGAATTCAATACTACCACTGAACCAACAACTAGCACAGCAGAATCTACTACTACCACTGAACAAACAACTAGCACAGCAGAAACCACTACTACCACTAAACCAACAATTAGCACAACAGAAACCACTACAAGCGCTGAACCAACAACTAGCACAGCAGAAACCACTACTATAACTGAACCAATAACTAGCACAACAGAAACCACTACTACCACTAAACCAACAACAAGCACAGCAGAATCTACTACTACCACTGAACCAACAACTAGCACAGCAGAATCTACTACTACCACTGAAACAACAACTAGCAAAGCAGAATCTACTTCTACCGCTGAAATAACAACTAGCACAGCAGAATCTACTACTACCGCTGAATCAACAACTAGCACAGCAGAATCTAATACAACCACTGAACCAACAACTAGCGCAGCAGAATCTACTACTACCACTGAACCAACGACTAGAACTGCACAAACCACTACTACCACTGAACTAACAACTAGCACAATAGAAACCTTTACTACAACTGAACCAACAACTAGCACAGCAGAAATCACTACTACCACTGAACCAACAACTAGCAAAGCAGAAACCACTAATACCACTGAACCAACAACTAGCACAACAGAAACCACTACTACCACTGAATCAACAACTAGCACAGCCGAAACCACTACTACCACTGAACTAACAATTAGCACAAAAGAAACCACTACAAGCGCTGAACCAACAACTAGCACAGCAGAAACCACTACTATCACTGAACCAACAACTAGCACAACAGAAACCACTACTACTACTAAACCAACAACTAGCACAGCAGAATCTACTTCAACCACTGAAATAACAACTAGCACAGCAGAATCTACTACTACCGCTGAACAAACAACTAGCACAGCAGAATCTACTACTACTGCGGAACCAACAACTAGCACAGCAGAATCTACTACTACCGCTAAACAAACAACTAGCACAGCAGAATCTACTACTACCGCTGAACAAACAACTAGCACAGCAGAATCTACTACTACCGCTGAACCAACAACTAGCACAGAAGAATTTACTACTAACGCTAAACAAACAACTAGCACAGCAGAATCTCCTACTACCGCTGAACCAACAACTAGAACAGCAGAATCTACTACCTCTGAAACAACAACTAGCACTGCAGAATCCACTACTACCACTGAACCAACAACTAGCACAGCAGAAACCACTACTACCACTGAACCAACAATTAGCACAACAGAAACCACTACAAGCGCTGAACCAACAACTAGCACAGCAGAATCTACTACTACCACTGAACCAACAACTAGCACAGCAGAATCTACTACTACCGCTGAATCAACAACTAGCACAGCAGAATCTACTACTCCCACTGAACCAACAACTAGCACAGCAGAAACCACTACCACTGAAAGAACAACTAGCACAGCAGAATCCACTACTACCACAGAACCAACAACTAGCATTGCAGAATCCACTACTACCGCTGAACCAACAACTAGCACAGCAGAAACCACTACTATCACTGAACCAACAACTAGCACAACAGAAACCACTACTACCACTAAACCAACAACTAGCACAGCAGAATCTACTACTACCACTAAACCAACAACTAGCACAGCAGAATCTACTACTACCACTGAACCAACAACTAGCACAGCAGAATCTACTACTACCGCTGAAATAACAAATAGCACAGCAGAATCTACTACTACCACTGAACCAACAACTAGCACAGCAGAATCTACTACTACCGCTGAATCAACAACTAGCACAGCAGAATCTACTACTACCACTGAACCAACGACTAGAACTGCACAAACCACTACTACCACTGAACTAACAACTAGCACAATAGAAACCTTTACTACAACTGAACCAACAACTAGCAAAGCAGAAACCACTACTACCACTGAACCAACAACTAGCACAACAGAAACCACTACTACCACTGAATCAACAACTAGCACAGCAGAAACCGCTACTACCACTGAACAAACAATTAGCTCAAAAGAAACAACTACAAGCGCTGAACCAACAACTAGCACAGCAGAAACCACTACTATCACTGAACCAACAACTAGCACAACAAAAACCACTACTACTACTAAACCAACTAGCACAGCAGAATCTACTTCTACCACTGAAATAACAACTAGCACAGCAGAATCTACTACTACCGCTGAACAAACAACTAGCACAGCAGAATCTACTACTTCTGCGGAACCAACAACTAGCACAGCAGAATCTACTACTACCGCTAAACAAACAACTAGCACAGCAGAATCTACTACTACCGCTGAACAAACAACTAGCACAGCAGAATCTACTACTACCGCTGAACCAACAACTAGCACAGAAGAATTTACTACTAACGCTAAACAAACAACTAGCACAGCAGAATCTCCTACTACCGCTGAACCAACAACTAGAACAGCAGAATCTACTACCTCTGAAACAACAACTAGCACTGCAGAATCCACTACTACCACTGAACCAACAACTAGCACAGCAGAAACCACTACTGCCACTGAACCAACAATTAGCACAACAGAAACCACTACAAGCGCTGAACCAACAACTAGCACAGCAGAATCTACTACTACCGCTGAACCAACAACTAGCACAGCAGAATCTACTACTACCGCTGAATCAACAACTAGCACAGCAGAATCTACTACTACCACTGAACCAACAACTAGCACAGCAGAAACCACTACCACTGAAAGAACAACTAGCACAGCAGAATCCACTACTACCACAGAACCAACAACTAGCATTGCAGAATCCACTACTACCGCTGAACCAACAACTAGCACAGAAGAATCTACTACTACCGCTGAATCAACAACTAGCACAGCAGAATCTACTACTACCACTGAACCAACAACTAGCACAGCAGAATCCACTACTACCACTGAACCAACAACTAGCACTGCAAAATCCACTACTACTGCGGAACAAACAACTAGCACAGCAGAATCTACTACTACCGCTGAACAAACTACTAGCACAGCAGAATCCACTACTACGACTGAACCAACAACTAGAACAGCAGAATCTACTACCTCTGAAACAACAACTAGCACTGCAGAATCCACTACTACCACTGAACCAACAACTAGCACAGCAGAAACCACTACTGCCACTGAACCAACAATTAGCACAACAGAAACCACTACAAGCGCTGAACCAACAACTAGCACAGCAGAATCTACTACTACCGCTGAACCAACAACTAGCACAGCAGAATCTACTACTACCGCTGAATCAACAACTAGCACAGCAGAATCTACTACTACCACTGAACCAACAACTAGCACAGCAGAAACCACTACCACTGAAAGAACAACTAGCACAGCAGAATCCACTACTACCACAGAACCAACAACTAGCATTGCAGAATCCACTACTACCGCTGAACCAACAACTAGCACAGAAGAATCTACTACTACCGCTGAATCAACAACTAGCACAGCAGAATCTACTACTACCACTGAACCAACAACTAGCACAGCAGAATCCACTACTACCACTGAACCAACAACTAGCACTGCAAAATCCACTACTACTGCGGAACAAACAACTAGCACAGCAGAATCTACTACTACCGCTGAACAAACAACTAGCACAGCAGAATCTACTACCTCTGAAACAACAACTAGCACAGCAGAATCTACTACTACTGCGGAACCAACAACTAGCACAGCAGAATCCACTACAACCACTAAACCAACAACTAGCACAGCAGAATCCACTACTACGACTGAACCAACAACTAGAACAGCAGAATCTATTACCTCTGAAACAACAACTAGCACTGCAGAACCCACTACTAGCACTGAACCAACAACTAGCACTGCAGAATCAACTACTACTGCGGAACAAACAACTAGCACAGCAGAATCTACTACTACCGCTGAACAAACAACTAGCACAGCAGAATCCACTACTACTGCGGAACCAACAACTAGAACAGCAGAATCCACTACAACCACTCAACAAAAAACTAGCACAGCAGAATCCACTACTACAGAAGAATCAAGTACTACTGCTGTCCCAACCACTACTAAAGCAGAATCCACTACTACCACCATCCAAACAACTACCACAGAAGAATCCACTACTGCTGTCGTCACTACCACTAGCACAGCAGAATCCACTACAAATGCTGAACATACAACTAGTACAGAAGAATCCAGTATTACTACTGTCCCAACCACTACTACAGCAGAATCCACTACTACCACCATCGCAATTACTACCACAGAAGAATTTACCACTGCAACCGTCCCTTTAACTTCAACAGATATATCCACTTTTACCACCATTCCAAACACTACCACAACAGAATACACTAGTACCACAATCCCAATCACTACCACAGAAGAATCTAATACTACCGCCATCCCATCAACTTTAATATCACAATTCACTTCTACCGCCATTACAACATCTAGCACAGCAGAATCCATTACTACCACTTTATTAACAACTACAACAGCAGAATTTACTACTACCGCCATCCCATCAACTTTAATATCACAATCCACCTCTACCGCCATCCCAACAACTTCAACATCACAATCCACTACTACCGCCATCCCAACAGCTACCACACCAGAATCCACTTCTACTGTCGTCCCAACCAATACCACCACACAATCCACTAATACCGCCATCCCAACAACCAGCATAGCAGAATTCCCTACGCAGCTTAGTACTACATCAGAAACAATTTCTACTACACAACAAAATACTACTTCAGAGACTAATATTTCTTCCCAACCAAGTACTACACTATCTTCCATACAACCAAGTACAGCAGAAAAAACTACACATTTAGCTACTGTAGCATCCAATACTTCTACTGAAGCAATGACAATAACATTAGAAACATCAGAAGCTACTCTACCAGCTTCTCTAACATCGGAATCTACTACTGCAACAAACTTCACAACTGCGACATCAGAACTTTTTACTGATTTACGCACTACTACTGCTACAACTACAGAATTGACTACTGTTACAGCTACAGAATTGACTACTGCTACAGGTAAAAAAAAAAAAAAGGATCCATATGTAATCCAGTTTTAAATACTGGTACTATATTTATTTAGTGTCTTGATATATACAATATTTGGTTGTTGTTGTTTTTTTTAACATATATTTTTAATTTTCTAAAATTGCAGAAGAAGTTAACTTATACTTACAAACATTTGAGTAATGACAAAAACATTAACATTTCTCTACTACACTGTCATTTTAGAATTTTTGGAATGTCATAGGCCACTAAGTCTTTTAAGACTTTTTTTTTAAGCTTATCCACTATTGCTTTCAGAACATTGTTAATAAATAACATTGCAAAGCGAAAAAATAAATAAATAAAATAATATAATAGACGGCTTAAGTGAACAAACTTCTAGAGCTAGGGTTAGCTCTCTTGACCAACTCAGACGCTATTGCTGCTCTTGCACCTTTTGTTCTTGTGACCATAAAAATCTGTAATTCAGTTTTTATCAACAGTGTTGTTGTTTTTTTTGTTTTTTTTACAATGCTTATATCAACTCACTCTGTCTGTTTGTCTGGTAAAAATTGTGTACACGTTATTTCTCCTAGAACCATTCCCCGATCAAGTTGAAACTTCGCACAATTATTCATTATATTATTATTATTATTATTATTACATAAACCTTTTTTTTTAAAGGATTTTATATATTTTGTTTGCTTTATCTTTTAAAATACAGCGGTTAATTTTTAGTAGCATAAGATCTGTGATTTTTTAGATAAGAGGTTTCTCAATTAAAAAGAATTTTAACTACATTATTGGGGCATCCATGTGATAATCGACTCGTGCATGTTATTGAAAATTTGAAACTCTGCTAAGTCATTGATGGTCCTGGCTCATTAGAAAAACCTTTCTATGCTCTAATGATTTTCGGAAAAAAAAGGAGAAATTGTACAAATTTTTCATAGCAAAGGGAATAAGAAATCTTCCTGGATATCTTATTAGATAAGTGATGCTCAAAATACGGAGCCGGCTTTCGACGTGGTTCCATTCGGCCCGTTAGGGCCTTCAATTTTTTCTCTAACGGATTGATACCATGACCTTTAACATTGAAGAATTTTGAAGTGGAACCCTTAATGTAGAATGTACCAGGAAAAGAGAACGAATCTCTACTTTTTTTGTGGAACATGAAAATAAACCAACTTTTTTTATTTGTAAAGAAAGCGTGACTGTTTTAAACACAAACAATATATAAACACATTATGCAACAAACATGGCTGCGTTCTTGGTTTGAGCCGCGAATAAAAGTTAGTTAAACTACGTCTAGAGATTGGAAGATGGAAGGGAATATTTACCAAAAAAGAGAAAAGAAAATAAGTCGATGGTAAAGCTTGCATTTGAGGCAGAGAAACGAAGTCATTTTCTGACGCTTCAAAAGAACATTAACTTTCAATATCCCATTAATGAATGTAAGTGCTAGATCGACGTGTCTCTAATCAAATAGTTTCAGGTCGATTTCATGTCGCTTTTGTACGTTTTCGTTCATTTGGGCCGCGACAAGAGTGTCGGAAATCAAAATGGCCCGCAGGTTGAATTATCTTGTATGATACAAACGTTACTTCTAATAGCGCTAGGGAAGATTGTACAGATTTGTCCTAGCATATGGGACGAGGAATGTGCCTTTATCTTTGTGTCTTTCTGAGTATTTTATTAGATTTTGTTTTTGTATTTGAAGATTATGGTTCAGTATTTTATGTATAATTGCTACTTTACTTTTGAGACTTCTGTCCTGAAGGCTTTCTAAATTTAGTGATTTTACTAAAGGTGTTACTCTAGTCAAATGTAAATATTCATTTTGTTATGAAGCTCACAGCTCTATTTTGAGTCTGTTCGAGTTTCTCAATGTTTTCTTGAGTTAAGGGTTCCCAAACAGAGGATGCATATTCTATTATTGAATTATTATTATTTAATGTCAGTTAGGTTGAGCTTCACCGTATAAAATGTATGAGGAATTATAATGGGCCTGGATGGACGCAGAGGTTTTTAATTAATAGCCTAGCATGAAATTTTATTCTAGAAATTCCCCAATTTCCTCACAACGTGGGCTAATAATCCTCAATATATTTAGGCTGAGTAAAAATTAAGGGAAGCTTAATATTGTGTAGATTAGGGGTGCACCGGATAGTAGCTCCGTCTCCGACAAATATTAGGCCTTTTTTTCATTATTCGGCCATATTCGGCTTCGGCAGATTATCACTGCAGGATACTTGGCCGAATAGTAATAAGTGCACCTTGTACCTATTTAATTTGTATGAAGTAGACTTTGTTCCATTAATGTCTGTTATAGAACTTATTAACGTTGATATTAAAACATAATAATGTACTTAAAAATAGGACCCATATGAATATTCACCAAACATCTTTTATTATAAAGACAAGGCGTGTTAATATAAATAGAAATAAAATTGTACATTATAAATGCGCTTTACATACAGAGAAGCAATGGCTGGCTGGCACATTTTATCATTTTGTCTTGACCTTTGAGTGGGTTAGTTAGCATGTTAAATTCTTTGACTACGTCAAGCTGACCAGACGTCTGTCTAGGTAGAGATAACAACTCCCACCCCCTTTTTATTTGTTTAGTGACAGTGATGTCCAAAATACGGCCCGCGGGCCAGATCCGGCCCGCGACGTTTCCATCAGGCCCGCCGAAACGTCGGCACAAAGTGTAGAAATCTCCCTTCCAAAAAAAAAAAAGGTTGAAAAAATGTATCTTTACCTACGTTTGGGCCCACGCTTTATCACTGATGGATTGGTATTATGATCTTTAACATTTGTCTGTTTATGAATTGGAATTCTGAATGTAGACTATACAAGAAAACGTGAACGTGTCTGTATTTTTTTTGTTGAACATGTTAATAAGCCGACATATTCATTTTATAAAGAAAGTGTGACTTTTTAATAAAACGACAACATAAAAACGGCATTATAAAATAATTATGGCGGCATTTTTGGCTTGGGTCGCGAATAAAAGATTGTTAAACTACGCCTACAGATTGGAGGATCCATGTGAATATTTACCAAAAAGACCAAAAAAATGAGTCGGTTGTAAAGCTATCTTCACTGTTGCTCACATTTTAAGTGCCAACTTTGCTTACTTGGATATAAATCTCAATTAGTAAGCTGTACTAAAGAACACACAACTTTTGCTACACAGAATACAAACCCCGAAATTTCATAGCCTAGTAAGCTAGTAACTAATTATTTTTTAGAAAATGTACAAGGCTCAGATTTGTGTATATTAGCGTAAAAGACACGACAAGGCCTATCTTTAGAGGGAGAGCTAAACACCATTTGTGTTTTATTTTATTTATTTATTTATTACAGTTACAGAAACCACGATAAAATCAGTAATAATTAAGGAAGATGTTTCTTGCATACGTTCTTGCACAATTAAATAAAACAAAGATGTACATGTGTGTGTATATATTTTTTTGCCTTTATTAAAACCTTTATAAAGAAAGATAATTTCCTTGTTTAATTCTATTAACCTATTGTATAACGGAAGACATTACATAAAGTTTAGAATCGCATCAAATAAAATGATCAAATGTAAAATAATTAGATCTAGCCACCAAAGAAAAAAAATATGCTAGAGTTTTCAGAAACACTTGACCTATGTAACTAGTATACGGTTATAATAGATCTACATGCTTGGCTGACCATGCCAATGTCTTATTTTTTTCCTGACCACTCAATACTATGCGTATGCTCAAGTAAAAAGAAAACGCGTGATGGTCAACACCATTATTTATACACACTACACTAGGACTACATGGGTAGGCCCACTACGTCTATTTGACTAATCCGCTATAACCAGTTGACCACAGTATATTTAAATTTTTATTTTTTAGGGGTAGGGAGGCTATGGGTGAGTTTTTTCTTCTATATTTGGTTTTCCTAATGCTCTTAGAACTATAAAAGTGTAAATCTAAGCACAGATCTCAAAAATAGGCCCACAAACTACAATTTGATATATGCTTCGGCACCATCTAAGGTTCAAGCTAGAAATAGGTATAATTGATGTTCACAGTTCCCGCTGAAGATAATATAAAGCATCTGGATAGAATCGGATTGGTAAACGTAAACATATTATATATATATATATGTCACGGATGAATGTGTGTTATTTTTTCAAACACATAAGCTTTAATCATCTTTACTGCATATCACACACGCTGGTCTCTCTCTGAAAACAAAACACACTTCCGGTCATTCGCGCAGAATGTAAAAATAGATTATTCATACATACACACATTCATCCGTCACAATATATATATATATATATATATATATATATATATATATATATATATATATATATATATATATATATATATATATATATATATATATATATATATATATATATATATATATATATATATAGTTTCAATTTAGGCTTAATATACTATGAAAAATTTGATTAATTGGGGAAGATCAACAAAAAAATTCACCTTTTATAGTTAGTCCTGTTTAAAAATATGGAAGGGTGTAAGAGTCTACAAAGCCATCATTATGAGATACAAGGGTACTTTATTTTAAAAACAAAAAGAATAGAAAACTATCTGAGGTAGCCTTTCAATCGAGAAGTTATAAGGTGAATTTAATTTTTAAAAACTAATTTAGTTTTTGAGTTCTAAATTTGTCATGTGCGGTTGCCTATTACGCCTACATACAAATAGCACAAGATCAATACTGGTTTTCTACAATTACGACCACTTTAAAAAAGACTAACTAACGTTCGAACTATATTAAAAGACAGACACTTGTTTGAGATTATCCATGATTATTATATCTTTTATGAAATTTATGTTGTTGTTTTTTTTTTCAATTTCATTAAAAGGTCTATATATAATTTCTAAAGCCAAAAAAAAAAAGTCTACATTCTTAAGATTTAATAAATATCATATTAAATCATTTGCAGAAACAAAAACTAGTGATATCTATTCCACAAACTTAACCACATTACCGACATCCACGAGTGTGCCAACCTTTATGTCAGGTAAGTTTTTAGAATTCACATTTTTAAAACAAGTCTTAGAAAAGATATAATCTCTTTAATTAAGAGAAAAACAACATTAAAAATATATATGTTACTTAAATGTCTTTTTTTTAAAACATAAAACGGCAATGAAGAAAAACTACTAACACTAATGGAAAAATTAAATTAACAGTCTTTAAAATGATATGAAAATATATACTTTGTTACAGAAACTTCTACGACAGTAACTAGTAGCACTACAAACGAAACTGTTACTGAAACATTTCCTACTGTAAAAACTGTATCGCAAACCTATACCGCTACCTCAAAAGATGAAACTACTCTTTTCATCGAATCAACAACAATATCCGTGACAACAACTGAATCTATTTCAACAATAACTGCTGCAACAAAAACTGATTCCACTACAAAAACAACTACAGTAACTGAAAATATTACAATGCAACCTAACAAAACAGAAAGTGCAATGACTTCAGACAATACTGCTACCAGTCAGCCAATCAATAGCTCTACATCAGAAGCTACAACATTAACACAACCAATTAGCTCTTCATCAGAATCTACAACATCAACACAACCAAAAAGCTCTACATCAGAATCTACAACATCAACACAACCAATTAGCTCTACTTCAGAATATCCAACATCAACACAAACAATTAGCTCTACATCAGAATCTACCGCATCAACACAACCAAGTAGCTCTACCACAGAATCTACCACATCAACACAACCAAGTAGCTCTACTACAGAATCTACCACATCAACACAATTAATTAGTTCAACATCAGAATCTACCACATCAACACAACCAAGTAGCTCTACATCAGAATCTACCACTTCAACACAATCAATTAGTTCTAATTCAGAATATCCAACATCAACACAACCAATTAACTCTACATCAGAATCTACCACATCAACACAACCAATAAGCTCTATTTCAGAATCTACCACATCAACACAACCAATTAGCTCTACATCAGAATCTACCACATCCACACAACAAATTAGTTCTACATCAGAATCTACAACATCGAAACAATCAATTAGCTCTACTTCAGAATCTACCACATCAACACAACCAATTAGCTCTACATCAAAATCTACCACATCAACACAACCAATTAACTCTACATCAGAATCTACAACATCAACAAAACCATTTAGCTCTACATCAGAATCTACAACATCAACACTACCAAGTAGCTCTACCACAGAATCTACCATATCAACACAACAAATAAGCTCTACATCAGAATCTACAAAATCGATGACACCAATTAGCTCTACATCAGAATCTACCACATTAACACAACCAATTATCTCTACCACAGAATCTACCACATCATCACAACCAAGTAGCTCTACCACAGAATCTACCACATCAACACAATTAATTAGTTTTACATCAGAATCTACAACATCCACACAACAAATTAGTTCTACATCAGAATATACCACATCAACACAACCAAATAGTTCTACATCAGAATCTACCACATCAACACAACCAATAAGCTCTACATCAGAATCTACCACATCAACACAACCAATAAGCTCTACCACAGAATTTACCACATCATCACAACCAAGTAGCTCTACATCAGAATCTACCACATCAACACAACCAATTAGGTCTACATCAGAATCTACCACATCAACACAACCAATTAGCTCTACTTTAGAATCTACCACATCAACACAATCAATAAACTCTACATCAGAATCTACCACATCAACACAACCCATCAGCTCTACATCAGAATCTACAACATCAACACAACCAAGTAGCTCTACATCAGAATCTACCACATCAACACAAACAACTATCTCTACATCAGAATCTACAACATCAACACAAAGAATTAGCTCTACATCAGAATCTACCACATCAACACTACCAATTACCTCTACATCAGAATCTACCACATCAACACAACCAATTAGTTTTACATCAGAATCTACCACATTAACACAACCAATAAGCTCTACATCAGAATCTTCCACATCAACACAATCAATAAGCTCTACTTCAGAATCTACCACATCATCACAACCAAGTAGCTCTACCACAGAATCTACCAAACCATCACAACCAAGTAGCTCTACCACAGAATCTACCACTTCAACACAACCAATAAGCTCTACATCAGAATCTACAACATCAACACAAATAATTAGCTCTACATCAGAATCTACCACATCAACACAACCAAATATCTCTACATCAGAATCTACCACATCAACAAAACCATTTAGCTCTACATCAGAATCTACCACATCAACACAACCAATTAGTTCTACATCAGAATCTACCACATTAACACAACCAATAAGCTCTACATCAGAATCTACCACATCAACACAACCAATAAGCTCTACTTCAGAATCTACCACATCAACACAACCAATAAGCTCTACATCAGAATCTACCACATCGACACCACCAATTAGCTCTACATCAGAATCTTCCACATTAACACAATCAATTATCTCAACCACAGAATCTACCACATCATCACAACTAAGTAGCTTTACCACAGAATCTACCACATCATCACAACCAAGTAGCTCTACTACATCATCACAACCAAGTAGCTCTACCACAGAATCTACCACATCATCACAACCAAGTAGCTCTACCACAAAATCTACCACATCAACACAACTAATAAGCTCTACAATAGAATCTAAACAACCAAGTAGCTCTACATCAGAATCTATCACATCATCACAACCAAGTAGCTCTACCACAGAATCAACCACATCGTTACAATTAATTAGTTTTACATCACAATCTACAACATCATCACAACCCATCAGCTCTACATCAGAATATACAACATCAACACAACCGATTAGCTCTACATCAGAATCTACCACATCAACACAATCAATTACCTCTACATCAGAATCTACCACATTAACACAACCAATAAGCTCTACATCAGAATCTTCCACATCAACACAATCAATAAGCTCTACTTCAGAATCTACCACATCATCACAACCAAGTAGCTCTACCACAGAATCTACCAAACCATCACAACCAAGTAGCTCTACCACAGAATCTACCACTTTAACACAACCAATAAGCTTTACATCAGAATCTACAACATCAACACAAATAATTAGCTCTACATCAGAATCTACCACATCAACACAACCAAATATCTCTACATCAGAATCTACAACATCAACACAAAGAATTAGCTCTACATCAGAATCTACCACACCAACACAACCAATTACCTCTACATCAGAATCTACCACATCAACAAAACCATTTAGCTATACATCAGAATCTACCACATCAACACAACCAATAAGTTCTACATCAGAATCTACCACATTAACACAACCAATAAGCTCTACATCAGAATCTACCACATCAACACAACCAATAAGCTCTACCACAGAATCTACCACATCAACACAACCAATAAGCTCTACATCAGAATCTACCACATCGACACCACCAATAAGCTCTACCACAGAATTTACCACATCAACACAACCAATAAGCTCTACATCAGAATCTTCCACATTAACACAATCAATTATCTCAACCACAGAATCTACCACATCATCACAACTAAGTAGCTTTACCACAGAATCTACCACATCATCACAACCAAGTAGCTCTACTACATCATCACAACCAAGTAGCTCTACCACAGAATCTTCCACTTCAACACAACCAATTACCTCTACATCAGAATCTACAACATCAACACAACCAATTAGCTCTACGTCTGAATCTACCACATCAACACAACCAATTATCTCTACCACAGAATCTACCACATCATCACAACCAAGTAGCTCTATCACAGAATCTACCACATCATCACAACCAAGTAGCTCTACCACAGAATCTACCACATCATCACAACCAAGTAGCTCTACCACAAAATCTACCTCTTCAACACAACCAATAAGCGCTACAATAGAATCTACAACATCAACACAACCAAGTAGCTCTACATCAGAATCTATCACATCATCACAACCAAGTATCTCTACCACAGAATCTACCACATCAACACAATCAATAAACTCTACATCAGAATCTACCACATCAACACAACCCATCAGCTCTACATCAGAATCTACAACATCAACACAACCATTTAGCTCTACATCAGAATCTACAACATCAACACAATTAATTAGTTCTACATCAGAATCTACCACATCAACACAATCAATAAGCTCCAGATCAGAATTAACCACATTAACACCGTTAATTACTTCGACACCAGAATCTACCACAGTAACGCAACCAATTACTTCCGTATCAGAGTCTACCACATTAACACTACCATTTACTACATTTGAACCAATCACCACTACACAACTGACGAAAACTTCATTAGGTTCTATTACCACACAAATCAATAACTTAACAACTTCTTCAAACGCAACTTTTTCTACAACAACGGAACTTACTTTTTCACCCTCTACTGTTACAAGTACAGAATTGACAACTAATGCAGGTAAAAGAAAATAAATGGGCTTGCTTTTATATATTATTTTAGCAAATATGGTGTGTACAGTTTTATTCGCGTTTTCACAAAAAAAAATTAAAAAATAACTATTATATTTTTTTTATAGCTATTTATATTTTCCCTATAATAATAAAAACTTTCTACCTTCCTAGATTTCAGAAACCTCTATATTATTGTGATTTAAAAGATCAATACTACACTAGACTAATATCTTAAACACACGTCGTAATGTTTATTGTTATATAGTTGTTGAAACGAATTGCGAATTAGAGTTTTAGGTCAAATTAAATAAAAATGGACAAGGCATTGTCGGAGAAAAATATTTTAAGAAAATACATCTAATAAATATCATAATAAATATTAAACATATAATACTTTTATAAATTTTAGGAATGTAATGATCATATCATACAATCTTTTATAGAAAGCACAACCAGGGAGATTTCTTCAACATCTCCAAGTCAGTCGACTGTTTCTACGGGTAAGTTTCTAATATTCTATATAACTAAAAATTGATTAATAACTTTTTGATTCATATACCTACATAATAAAAATATGACATCAATTCGACACAAATATTTAGACATGGTTGAGAAGTTTTACTAAAAGATGAAGTTCGATTATATTTTTTATATAATGTAATTCACTTTATCTTACAGAAAACAAACCGACAGAGACCAGTGAAATTACGACAATAATTAGTAGCACGAGTAACGCACTATCAATGAATACAACAACTGAATCTATATTTTCAACGACACCAACATACACAACATATAAATCTACTACCACACCACAAAATACTAACACACTTTCAACTATTCCAACATCAGAATCCACTATTTCTAGCACTAAAACATCAGCTGTATCATCAGAATATACTACAACACAACAAACTATTCCAACATCTGAATCTACTATTTCTAGCACTCAAACATCAGCTGTATCATCAGAATCTACCACACAACAAACTATTCAAACATCGGAATCTACTATTTCTAGCACTCAAGTATCAGCTTTATCATCAGAATCTACTACCACACAACCAACTACTACCACACAACCAACTATTCCAACATATGAATCTACTAATTCTAGTACTCTAGTATCAGCTGTATTATTAGAATCTACTACCACACAACCAACTACTACCACACAACCAACTATTCCAACATCAGAATCTACTATTACTAGCACTCAAACATCAGCTGTAACATCGGAATCTACTACCACACAACCAACTATTCCAACATCAGAATCTACTATTTCTAGCACTCTAACATCAGCTGTATTATCAGAATCTACTACCACACATTCAACTACTACCACACAACCAACTATTCCAACATCAGAATCTACTATTTCTAGCACTCAAACATCAGCTATAACATCGGAATCTACTACCACACAACCAACTATTTCAACATCAGAATCTACTATTTCTAGCACTCTAACATCAGCTGTATTATCAGAATCTACTACCACACAACCAACTTCTACCACACAACCAACTATTCCAACATCAGAATCTACTATTTCTAGCACTCAAACATCAGCTGTATCATCGGAATCTACTACCACACAACCAACTATTCCAACATCTGAATCTACTATTTCAAGCACTCTAACATCAGCTGTATTATCAGAATCTACTACCACACAACCAACTTCTACCACACAACCAACTATTCCAATATCAGAATCTACTATTTCTAGCACTCAAACATCAGCTGTATCATCGGAATCTACTACCACACAACCAACTATTCCAACATCTGAATCTACTATTTCAAGCACTCTAACATCATCTGTATCATCAGAATCTAATACCACACAACCAACTACTACCACACAACCAACTATTCCAACATATGAATCTACTATTTCTAGTACTCTAGTATCAGCTGTATCATTAGAATCTACTACCGCACAACCAACTACTACCACACAACCAACTATTCCAACATCAGAATCTACTATTTCTAGCACTCTAACATCAGCTGTATTATCAGAATCTACTACCACACAACCAACTTTTCCTACATCAAAGGCTACTATTTATAGCACTCAAACATCAGCTGCATTATCAAAATCTACTACCACACAACCAACTACTACCGCACAACCAACTATTCCAACATCAGAATCTACTATTTCTAGCACTCTAACATCAGCTGTATCATCAGAATCTACTACCACACAACCAACTACTACCGCACAACCAACTATTCCAACATCAGAATCTACTATTTCTAGCACTCTAACATCGGCTGTATCATCAGAATCTACTACCACACAACCAACTATTTCAACATCAGAATCTACTATTTCTAGCACTCAGGTGTCAGCTGTAACATCAGAATCTACTACCACACAACCAACTACTACCACACAACCAACTATTCCAACATATGAATCTACTATTTCTAGCACTCTAACATCAGCTGTATCATTAGAATCTACTACCACACAACCAACTACTACCACACAACCAACTATTCCAACATTAGAATCTACTATTTCTAGCATTCCAACATCAGCTGTAGCATCAGAATCTACTACCACACAACCATCTATTTCAACATCAGAATCTACTATTTCTAGCACTCTAACATCAGATGTATTATCAGAATCTACTACCAGACAACCAACTATTCCAACATCAGAGTCTACTATCTCTAACACTCAAACATCAGATGTATCATCAGAATCTACTACCACACAACCAACTACTACCACACAAACAACTATTCCAACATCAGAATCTACTATTTCTAGCACTCTAACATCAGCTGTATCATCAGATTCTACTACCACACAACCATCTATTCCAACATCAGAATCTACTATTTCTAGCACTCTAACATCAGATGTATTATCAGAATCTACTACCAGACAACCAACTATTCCAACATCAGAGTCTACTATCTCTAGCACTCAAACATCAGATGTATCATCAGAATCTACTACCACACAACCAACTACTACCACACAACCAACTATTCCAACATCAGAATCTACTATTTCTAGCACTCTAACATCAGCTGTATCATCAGAATCTACTACCACACAACCATCTATTAAAACATCAGTATCTACTATTTCTAGCACTCTAACATCAGCTGTATCATCAGAATCTACTACCACACAACCAACTATTCCAACATCAGAATCAACTACTTCTAGCACTATAACATCAGCTGTAGAATCAGAATCTACTACCACACAACCATCTATTCCAACATCAGAATCTACTATTTCTAGCACTCTAATATCAGCTGTAGCATCAGAATCTACTACCACACAACCAACTATTTCAACATCAGAATCTACTATTTCTAGCACTCAGGTATCAGCTGTAACATCAGAATCTACTACCACACAACCAACTACTACCACACAACCAACTATTCCAACATATGAATCTACTATTTCTAGCACTCTAACATCAGCTGTATCATTAGAATCTACTACCACACAACCAACTACTACCACACAACCAACTATTCCAACATCAGAGTCTACTATCTCTAACACTCAAACATCAGATGTATCATCAGAATCTACTACCACACAACCAACTACTACCACACAAACAACTATTCCAACATCAGAATCTACTATTTCTAGCACTCTAACATCAGCTGTATCATCAGATTCTACTACCACACAACCATCTATTCCAACATCAGAATCTACTATTTCTAGCACTCTAATATCAGCTGTAGCATCAGAATCTACTACCACACAACCAACTATTTCAACATCAGAATCTACTATTTCTAGCACTCAGGTATCAGCTGTAACATCAGAATCTACTACCACACAACCAACTATTCCAACATATGAATCTACTATTTCTAGCACTCTAACATCAGCTGTATCATTAGAATCTACTACCACACAACCAACTACTACCACACAACCAACTATTCCAACATCAGAGTCTACTATCTCTAACACTCAAACATCAGATGTATCATCAGAATCTACTACCACACAACCAACTACTACCACACAAACAACTATTCCAACATCAGAATCTACTATTTCTAGCACTCTAACATCAGCTGTATCATCAGATTCTACTACCACACAACCATCTATTCCAACATCAGAATCTACTATTTCTAGCACTCTAACATCAGCTGTATCATCAGAATCTACTACCACACAACCAACTATTCCAACATCAGAGTCTACTATCTCTAGCACTCAAACATCAGATGTATCATCAGAATCTACTACCACACAACCAACTACTACCACACAACCAACTATTCCAACATCAGAATCTACTATTTCTAGCACTCTAACATCAGCTGTATCATCAGAATCTACTACCACACAACCATCTATTCCAACATCAGAATCTACTATTTCTAGCACTCTAACATCAGATGTATCATCAGAATCTACTACCACACAACCAACTACTACCACACAACCAACTATTCCAACATCAGTATCTACTATTTCTAGCACTCTAACATCAGCTGTATCATCAGAATCTACTACCACACAACAAACTACTACCACACAACCAACTATTCCAACATCAGAATCTACTATTCCTAGCACCCTAGCATCAGCTGTATCATCAGAATCTACTACCACACAACCATCTATTCAAACATCAGTATCTACTATTTCTAGCACTCTAACATCTGCTGTATCATCAGAATCTACTACCACACAACCAACTATTCCAACATCAGAATCTACTATTTCTAGCACTATAACATCAGCTGTAGCATCAGAATCTAATACCACACAACCAACTATTCCAACATCAGAATCTACTATTTCTAGCACTCTAACATCAGCTGTCTCATCAGAATCTACTACCACACAACCAACTACTACAGCACAACCAAGTATTCCAACATCAGTATCTAATATTTCTAGCACTCTTACATCAGCTATATCATCAGAATCTACTACCACACAACCAACTATTCCAACATCAGAATCTACTATTCCTAGCTCTCTAACATCAGCTGTATCATCAGAATCTACTACCACACAACCAACTAATACCACACAACCAACTATTCCAACATCAGAATCTACTATTTCTATTACTCTAACATCAGCTGTATCATCAGAATCTACTACCACACAACCAACTATTTCAACATCCGAATCTACTATTTCTAGCACTCAAGTATCAGCTGTAACATCGGAATCTACTACCACACAACCAACTATCACACAATCAACTATTCCAACATCAGAATCTGCTATTTCTAGCACTCAGGTATCAGCTGTAACATCAGAATCTACTACCACACAACCAACTACTATTACACAATCAACTATTCCAACATCAGAATCTACTATTTATAGCACTCAGGTATCAGCTTTAACATCAGAATCTACTACCACACAACTAACTACTACCACACAACCAACTATTCCAACATCAGAATCTACTATTTCTAGCACTTTAACATCAGCTGTATCATCAGAAACCAGCACCACACAACCAACTGTTCGAACATCATTATCTACAACAACAACTTTTTTGAAAACTACAGAATCTAGTACCACAACACCAGCCACTACATATTTTACCACCACATTATTTAGTAACTTATCAGAAACAATATCGACCCAAGAAACTATTTTCACATCTAACTCTTCAACGCAACTACCTGTAACTAACACAGAATTGACTTCTACATCTACTTTTACTTTTACTGAATCTACCGCATTACCACCCACTGATACGACTACTACTTTCGCTACTGCTAGAACAACAGAACTGACTACTGCAACAGGTAAAAAAAATTGTTAGCTGCTTTATAGACATTCATATGTTTGTCCATTTCAATAATAAGTAATTATCTCAACCAATTCATTCTAAAATATCTCTAGGTCCTTAAAGTTAGGATTATCTATAAATTACGAGAACAGCTTAATTAGTAAAGCCGTGTCACTGAAAAAGGCACCTCTTTCACTTGGCAGAATTTTGTTATCGAGAATAACTGTATAGACCTAACAGCTGGAGGTCACATACATAGGTCGCGGGATACACATTTTGACCAAAAAGTGAAAAGAAAATCTAAATCGACCACCTGCGGACAATGGTTATGCATGAGCCGAACGTGGCAAATATGTAGGTCACAGCTGGGGCTGCGTACCCACGAAATATTCTCCATTTCTTATTAATCTTCGGATTCGAAGACTAGCATTATAATACTTAACGAAATTTAACACCATTAATTATTAATTAATAATATAAATTATAACACTGACTTGTAAAACACAAGTTCAGCTAGATCTAAAGCTTTGTGTATATAGAAAACAATCTAGCACTAGCTAACATAATAAGTAAGTAAATCTATAGTGTTAATTAACAAAGCTGGTTAAATATAACATGGAAGGAAAACATTTGCTCTATACAAACACTTCAAACTTAGGTCTCACCAACACGAGAAATATAGATGGATTTTAATAAGAAATGGAATAGGTTATATTAAAAAAAGATATGTTTCATGTCGATCTTCCATGATCTTGATCTAGTGTTACAAGGATTCAAGTGAGATTGTTATTTAGAACTTTTCTAGATCTATAAGTACTTCTGGCTGCTTTATTATGGAATGTTATACTTAGAAAGATTTAGACGTATGCATACGTTACATACTGTAGACAATGCGTAAAGGCTGACCTTTTACATTTCACATCTTATCTTCTTATCTTATATAATACAGACGTTACTTCAAAAAAGAAGATGATTACGTCCTACGCGTCATGCATTTAGTCATGCATATTAACCAATGACTTAAATTCTGCATGTAGTTGATGAGGCCTATAATCAGGGCCGGATGTAAGTGGCCTTAACAAAAAAGAGGCCCCCACAAAAGAGAAAATAAATCCTATTTCGACGGGTGAACAAAATTACGTTGTTTTTTTTAAACATTAAATCTTACAGTTGACAACACTGTCGTGATTAAAAAAGTGTCCGCTTGTAGCGTGATAGTAATATAGAAAAGCAGCTCTGATTTACGACCATATATATATATATATATTGTTATGACTCTACATTACGCACTGTCATTTGGCGCGACATTGTGTACCAGAGGACACGGTAGAGAACAGAGGAAGGAAGATGGCCGATGATTAGCGATGTAAACAAGAAGGCCTGAGATGTGATTCTAAGTTTGGCTCTAGATCCAGTTTATAATTGATTATAATTATTAAACGTTCTATTTTATATCACTTTCATTGAGGTTGATTGCTAAGTTATATATATAATATATATATATATATATATATATATATATATATATATATATATATATATATATATATATATATATATATATATATATTATATATATATATATTAAATATTAAAAAAAAGAAAATTTTAGATGAATTAAATTAAGTTCTTGTAAAGTAAATCTTAATCTAAAATATGGCATGCTTTTAGATACAATTATAACTATTATATTGTCGATTTTTATTTTTTATTAAGCTTTCGAAGAAGTGTAGTGCCTCCACAAATATCCAGCACCGGGGTCTCCACTTACTTAGATCCGGCCCTGCCTAAAATAGCTATAAACTGGGCATGCTACTCTTGCAGGTGTCTGAACGAGACAGCTGGAGATCTCATACAAAGGCCGCGAGAGACATATTTAGGACCGAACGGAAATCTCCTGTTGGGGACAGACGTAGACCGTGAGATGATGACCTACATCGACCACCGATAAATGTAGCGAAATATATATAGGTCACAGGACTACGTGAATGCAGCATACCTCAATCTTGGGGCTCAACAACAAGCCTTTATTTGTATTAGATTCGACATAATTAGATTTACCACATGTATTAACGATAAGACTTGAGGAATTAAAACTATGGAGACGAAAGGTTCAAGCAATGGCGTAGTTAGAAATTTCCCATAAATTGGGGACCTCTTTAAGGGCCCCTGCATTTGACATTCGACATCATGACATGAGATAATGGTGTAATATTTTATATTTAATGTAAAAAAAATTATAACACTCATTTAGGGGCCCCCTCAAGTAGAGGCCGGGGGGTTCAAATGTCCCCCGTCCGCCCACCCTAGCTACGCCACTGTTTTCAATTCACTATTTCTATGGCTGTAGAAGGCTGTGCAAATTGTTTCTTTTGTAAAACGTATAGAGAGGTCAATTTGATTATTTTTTTCCTAAAGCATATTAATAAATGGTTTTAATTATGAGTAGTTCAACATATTTGTTTCGCTCTCTTTTAGTGTTGAATGAGCAACTTTTTACGACCAAGTTAAACTACGACACCACCAATACCGACTTAAATGATAGCAATGTACGCCAAAGTTTGTCCAGTCAAGTTCAAAGTTTTGTAAGTATAGATGTTTCATTGTCTAACACAGTCTATTCGGGGATCTTGGTAAGTTATTTTTTTGCGCCCCGAAACGGGAAAAGTCCCTACTGGTTCTGTGTGGTCTGTCTGTCCGTCCGCCGAACCGTCCATCTATACCGTTTAGATTTCAGAAACTAGAAAAAAAAGATATTTTAGATCTTGCATAATTCTGGTGCAACGGCTACTTTTTGTTTTCTGAAAGCGAGCATTTAATTTTTTAAATTTAAAATGCATCTTTTTTTTTTTTTTTTTTTGTAAATAAAACTACACCTTCTTTTTAATGAAAAAACAGAAATTGTTTAACTACTTTTGTAATGACAGCACAGAAATCTCCTCCCAAATACCCCTCCTCCCACCAATACCGACTTAAATGATAGCAATGTACGCCAAAGTTTGTCCAGTCAAGTTCAAAGTTTTGTAAGTATAGATGTTTCATTGTCTAACACAGTCTATTCGGGGATCTTGGTAAGTTATTTTTTTGCGCCCCGAAACGGGAAAAGTCCCTACTGGTTCTGTGTGGTCTGTCTGTCCGTCCGCCGAACCGTCCATCTATACCGTTTAGATTTCAGAAACTAGAAAAGATATTTTAGATCTTGCATAATTCTGGTGCAACGGTTACTTTTTGTTTTCTGAAAGCGAGCATTTAATTTTTTAAATTTAAAATGCATCTTTTTTTTTTTTTTTTTGTAAATAAAACTACACCTTCTTTTTAATGAAAAAACAGAAATTGTTTAACTACTTTTGTAATGACAGCACAGAAATCTCCTCCCAAATACCTCTCCTCCCACGTGTTTGCGTACACACACACACACACACAAACAAGTGGATCACTGTTATAAGTATGAATGTTGAGCTGTACAAAAGCTTTTGACAAAAAAAAAATCCAAACGTACCAAATTCGTCATTTCAGGACTAGATCTATTAGAAGCGGAGATATTTATTTTTAAGGTCCAAAATGTATTACACAGTGGTTCAAGCGTGCCTTCCGTGTACACGATGGGCTTTGCTGGTCCCCTAAAAGTTGTTAATCTGTATTTTTTAGCAGCCCCCGTAAGATGAAAAGCCACTATTAGTTTTTGTGCCTTCTGTCTGTCTGTCACATTTAGAAAAACAAGAAAAGTTATTGAAAAGCTAATTTTTCCTTTTGAGCCAAAAAATAAATCAAAATGTATGTCAGAAATCTCATTTTAAAGGATAAACGCAAAAAAAAAATCATAGAGATTGCTCTTCTGCTATGTTTTTTTTTTCGGTTTTGTTTTCAAGTGAAAATGATTTGTTGAAGTGTTATTACTTTAGACTCTCAAAACAAGTCTATGGCTTGAATATTTCTTGTCCATGGGCGGATCTGGCGGGTTATTAGACCGATGTGAAACTCTCTTTATAATATAGTTCTAGTATTAATTTGTGCAAACAAAAAAAGATAGGCTTTTGGTTTCAAATAAATGAAAACTAAAACAAAAAAGCTATAGATAGCATTAAAAGAAATAGATATTTATCGAGCTCTAAGCTCCAAATGAGACATCTGATCCACGCATTGAATTAATAGTTAGGAAATAAAGGTAACAACATCTGTATTAAAGTGCCATCTTATCTAAATTAAAGGATCCGAAAATCTATTACACAATACTAAGGCGCAATGCTGGTGCCGATTTGGATGTCCAACAACGAATGATATCGTGCTGTGAAATTTAAAAATAATAAGTCACGAGATTGGAACTTAATACCATATGTTTCAAAATCCAAGATAATTAAACAGGTTTTCTCCCACACCTATTCTCGGATCAAGCTGAAACTGAAAACAATTATTTATTTACCTAACAAAACATGAATTTGTTTGTAAAAATTAACCAATTAGTCAGTTAATTATTGGTAATGAATTATTTTGTTTGATATTGATTTAGGGAAATAACTTCTACATTATTGAAGCATTCTTTCCCTTAGATAAGCTTTGTTGTTTTTTAAAGAGATTATTAATATTTTGCTTGTTTTTTTACCTTAACTTTAATGGTTTTTTTTTTTTTTCATCAGCTGTTTCAACACTTCCAAAATTATTTGGACAATCTGCAAGAGCTAATTATTCTATCACTGAGGTAATCTTTTCAAAATAGTTCTGACATTTTGCTTTATTATAGTTTTGTACATATAGTAAACATCTTAGATTTATCATACCCATGTTATTGGACTGAGTGGTGGGTGTGCTGTGTAGTTATGTGAGGGATGTGATAATACAGACAATGCATCACTCATCGAGTTTATCACGATTATCAAGCCACTCTATATTTAATAACTGCAGGGTCGTATGGGCTTTCATTTTAGACTGTCCTGAGTTTGAGCTCTAACCACAGCCATTCCCTGCCGCCCTGCAGAAGATTTAGGTTTGAGTGGAAAGTATTCTAACCTTGTTAGCAAATTAAACATATTTTACTGTGTACTTTATGGTAGCCTAATGATTTTAAACAAGTTTACAGTGAGGCTAAAAAATAGATCTATTAGCTATTCCCAGAGTGTTTGAAAATAAATAAGTTGACTTTTTATGATAGCTCCCTCACCAATCAGTCAATAACAGGACAGCATAACACTTATATGACTTTCCAATATATTTGTAGATTTGTACTTTACGTAGGCTACTTGTTTTGTTTTAACTGATTATTTACTTTATATGTAAGCTATCTAATAGTTTGGCCGATTATTTTCCTTCTTGTTAATCCATTGCTTTCTACTCCCGTATTAGGAAAGGAAGTCTAATCGTAGATTACAAAATAACGTATGTAAATGAGGACCCTGCTTCAATAGTTGAAGCAGTAAAAGCAATAGTAGCCCCAAACCCTGTTACCATAGACAACCAGGCCGTGTTAGTAGATTCAGTGACAGTAAACAACGTACAGTGTAAGTTTTCATTCTTTTCAAATAAAGACAACACATTAATTGATTAATCTATTTAAGCGTTTCTATACTTACTTTCATCCGTTGCTTATTTGATACATAAACTTAGATAAAAAAAACTCTTATATTTTCTGTCTGTTGCTAATGCAGTTAACAACACAGCAACACCTTGTGAGATAAGAGCTGTTCTACAAGCGTGTTCGGCCACTGAGGTCTGTGTTGACAAAGGAGCAACAGCGATATGCAGGTATTAACTATAAGCTACATTGGCTATATTCATTTATTTTAGCTCGTTTTTTTTTACCTTGCTCTACAAGTACTTAGATCTATTAGCAAAGATTTCACACAGGAATGGTCAATATTAAGTCTCCATTTCTTAATAGATCTAGTGGTTTCAGTATTAGCGATTTTCAAGTTCAACTACAACATGTCAAGGACGCTAGATTGACGTGACCCTCAATGTTGCCAACTAAATCAAAAAAAGAAAAAAAAACGCACAATTATATTCGGGTGTCAATATATTTTATGTACCTGAAAATATCATGAAACTTAACTCATTGTATTTTGTAATAACTTCTCTACATCTTGTTTTTTTTTTAATGCAACGGTACTCTGTTCAGATAAGTATAACGTATAACAATCGATGACCGCCATAAGGAGTGAAAATAATATATATTATATAGAAAAGCAAACTAGAGGTGCTTGTATGTAATACGGATAATAGGAAGTTCCATTTATAGTTAGAACAACAAACAATAATGATTTCGCCAAACTTGTGTCGAGCACGAACTACACGTTATGATTTTTTTACATTCTTCAATAAGGTCTAGAAAAAGAATTTGGTGGGATCATTGATTCTGAATTTCATTTTTATATGATGTACTTGGTTTATTATTTAATCAGTCTAAGCATATGCAAAATTAATTATATATAAATATAAAAGCTTATGCAAAATACATGTTCAGAAAACAATTGTAAGGCAAAATCTTCACCTATCCCTTAGTCTGTTGGACCGTTGGTGCACCACGCAAGATACTAGATGCATGCTGCGTAGGACATAATCATCTTTTTTGAAGCAACGTCTGTATTTTATAAGATAAGATGTGTCGACCGTCTTTCTCCATTCCTCTCTGTCTTTTGCCTTGAATATTACCTCTTTCAATGGCAGGACCGTCTATTTTTTCGTTGTCGTCTCATCGCTTTCTCTATCTGCCTCTTCTTCTTTTTATACTGGTACTGATCTCCGGAGGAAGGTCTTTACGAGCTCTGAGAACCTTGTGATATGACCATAGAGTTTTAGTATTAGTGTTACAAAAAAGCGAAATCTATTGTTTATTAAATATTCATTTTTTTACAGTACTATTACAAGTGGTGAGTATTGATTTTTTTTTTAGTGTAGATTAAAAATCTCGCATTAAAATTTAACTAAGGTTTAAATTATTCTTATTAAGTTTCAGAATGTTTAACAATGAACTATTAGATTAATTCGCATTTGATGGTTACCTTTTTCTTTTGCCTTTGTGTAAGGCTTACTTTCATACATATTCGATAGCCTTTTTTTTGTGTCTATTTGTGTTAAGAATGATTAATTAATGATGGACTTTAAACATCATGACAAAAGAACATATACTTGATAACTTTCTATCGGAACTATCCTAACATGTTTGTGCTAATAAATATAAATTATGGTTACTGGCCTGGCGCCAATATTTCATTAAAGTATTTGTTTAATGATTTTTTTTTAAATAAAAAAGAAGTCAAAATTCTAGAAGAGCATTCGAAGGACTACGACAAAGAGATTAAATCACAAAAGTAAAACATACTACTACAACGTTGGTAACTTACATCAACCATGACTCTAGGATTCGACGTCGTCTTTTTTTTTTATTATTAAAAGCTTATATCAATTCACTCTGTCTGTCTGTCTGTCTGGTAATAAGTTTGAACATGTTTTTTTTTCTTCTCCTATTTGCCATTCTCGGATAAACTTAAAACTTTGCACAATTATTCAATGTACCTGACAGACATGAATCACTAAAAAAAGAAATGTAACAATAAGTTTATTGTTGGTGATTAATTATGTTTATGGTTTCGAAAAGAGGACGAAAAAATGCTTCTTAATGAGAGATGTGGATATATATCATTACGTTTTGATACGTTCGTTCTCTCACTTCCTATTCTCGAATCAAGTTGAAATTTTGCTTGTTCCTATAATCCTACAAACATCTTATGTAACGGCTTAACTGGCTCCTAGCCCATGAAACATCTCGAAGGCTATTCTTGTCTTGTTGAGCGCAATATTATGCACGAGTTAAATCTCGTTGTGTTGGTCCTGCTGTGTAGATCAGAAAGACATACAGATAAAAACACATTCCTCGTTCCATATGCTAGGACAAATTTGTACAAATGCTCCTTCTTCCCTAGTACTGTTAGAGCATGGAACGGGTTGCCTGAGCCAGCCAGGAAAACCAATGACTTGGCAGAATTAAAGTAATTGGTTAATTTGCATGACAAGATACATGACGCGCAGGACATAATCATCTTTTTTTTTTTTTTTGAAGTAACGTCTGTATTTTATAAGAAAAGAAAATGAATTGTTTTGAAAAGACAACATCAATTTTCTTATTTAGCTTTTAAAACGCTTATAGCGTCTCGCTAGTGGAGTTAGAACTGGTAATTAACACATTTTTTATTATTTGTTATCTATTCCTGTGCATTAATGGGTGTTTATTATGGTATAAATAAGTTTATCTAGCTTTTTACTCCTTACATTCTTGTCCATGACGATATCTTTCCGCTGTTCATTAAAAAAGCCATATAAATTTGTTAAATATAGTAGGTATTCTCACGTGTAACTTTGGTCGTAATTGTATAGGCCAAACCAACAACGCTTATTAAAACACATAAAAATATTGAGTGCAAATGTCCCTTTTTAGGATACTACAATAAACATACATATAGAAAACTCTACTGGACCAAGTTTTTTTTTACTTTGAACAAATAGGGTTTTGCTATATGTAATTTTGTTGTATTTTGTTGTATTTCAGCCCTGCAGCAACAGAATATTTTTTTTTATTTTCGTGAATCTTGTAATTTGCATGTTTACTCTCTATAAACGGGCATTATTGTAATGGCTGGCAATAGACGAGGATTACATAACAGATTTTTTCTTAGATCACGAGAAGGTCTTATGATATAAATAGATGTAGTAATACATGATGAATACTAAAATATTTGTATTTTCTTTACAGCATCTCCAAAGGCTACGGAAACTACAGCTTCAACCAAAATACCTGCCACAACATCCACAACATTGTCAACATCCACAACATTATCAACATCCACAACATTATCAACATCTGATTTTACAACAGAAAAAACGACATTTTCAACTTCAAACAATGACACTATTTCAACTACTGCAGCTTCTGTAACATCAGGCATTACAACAGTACCTTTAACGTCCGTTAGCTCATTAGCTACATCTACACCTGTTAGTACATCCTCAACTGTAACTGACTCATTACCCACAACCAATTCAAGTACTGCAACAGAAGTAACCACATCGTCTCCCAGCACGACCACACGCACAGTAACAAGTCTCAGTTCAGCTGTGACTTCTACCGCAGCGGCAACTCCTACCACAACAGAATCTCTGTCTACAACTACAACGATAGCTGCAACTTCCAAAGAAGCTCTTAATACAACAGTAGCGACAACAGCAATCACGACTTCAACTGAAGTCCCTATCACAACAGTAATTACAACCACAACATTTACAGGATCTGTCACTGATGCATCAACTAGCACAGCACTTAACACAGCGGCAACTTCTACCACAACAGAATCTCTGTCTACAACTACAACGATAGCTGCAACTTCCAAAGAAGCTCTTAATACAACAGTAGCGACAACAGCAATCACGACTTCAACTGAAGTCCCTATCACAACAGTAATTACAACCACAACATTTACAGGATCTGTCACTGATGCATCAACTAGCACAGCACTTAACACAGCAGTAACCACCACAACAGCAGCCTCTATCGCTAATTCATCTGAAGTTCCTACGACAACAGGAGGAGCTGCTACCACAATAGATACTTCTGCATCAGCAACCTCCGCTACCACAGTACCACCAATCACGACAGCAGCAGCAACAGTCACAACAGCAGCAGCTTCAGCTTCCACAAACATGGGGGCTGCTACCACAACAGTAACTGCAAAAACATCAATAGTTTCTTCCTCAACTGAAGTTCCTACCACATCAGTAGCTACAATCACAATAGCAACTTCTACCCCAGCAACCACCGCCACCACAACAGCTACTCCCACAACAACAGCTACTCCCACCAATACATTAGCTCCGACCACAACAGCTACTCCCACCACAACAGCTACTCCCACCACTACATTAGCTCCAACCACAACAGCTACTCCCACCACAACAGCTACGCCCACCACTACATTAGCTCCGACCACAACAGCTACTCCCACCACAACAGCTACTTCCACCACTACATTAGCTCCGATCACAACAGCTACTACCACCACAACAGCTACTCCCACCACAACAGCTACTCTCACCACTACATTAGCTCCGACCACAACAGCTACTCCGACCACAACAGCTATTCCCACCACAACAGCTACCCCCACCACTACATTAGCTCCAACCACAACAGCTACTCCCACCACAACAGCTACTCCCACCACTACATTAGCTCCAACCACAACAGCTACTCCCACAACAACAGCTACTCCCACCACTACATTAGCTCCAACCACAACAGCTACTCCCACCACAACAGCTACTCCCACCACAACAGTGATTCCCACCACAACAGCTACTCCAACCACAACAGCTACTTCCATCACAACAGCTACTCCCACCACAACAGCTACTCCCACCACTACACTAGCTCCAACCACAACAGCTTCTTCCACCACAACAGCTACTCCCACCACTACAGCTACTCCCACCACAACAGCTAATCCCACCACAACAGCTACTTCCACCACTACATTAGCTCCAACCACAACAGCTTCTCCCACCACAACATCTACTCCCACAACAACAGCTACTCCCACTACAACAGCTACTCCAACCACAACAGCTACTCCCACCACTACATTATTTCCGACCACAACAGCTACTTCAACCACAACAGCTACTTCCACCACTACATTAGCTCCGATCACAACAGCTACTCCCACCACAACAGCTACTCCCACCACTACATTAGCTCTGACCACAACAGCTACTCCTACCACAACAGCTACTCCCACCACTACATTAGCTCCAACCACAACAGCTCCGACCACCACTACATTAGCTCCGACCACAACCACAACAGCAGCTACCACCACAACATTAGCTCCAACCACAACTACATTAGCAGCTGCCACCACTACATTGGCTCCGACTACAACTTCAACAGCAGCACCTATCACTACATCAACTTTAAGTTCGTCCACTACTGTACCAATAACTACAGCGCCACCAATCATCAGTAAGTATTGCTTTTGTTTAATTTATGTTGTCCGGAAAATGCGAACTTCGAGAAAACTCCTACCTCTAGTTCTTCCTGAAGCAAAAGACTCGCAAACATTTTCAGTATTTTTAATGTTACATTGCAATTAGGCGCGGTGGCTAAGCGGTAAAGCGCTTGGCTTTCAAACCGGGATCCCAGATTCGAATCCTGGTGAAGAATATGATTTTTAATTTCGGGATCTTTAACACTCCTCTGAGTCCATCCCGCATAAAGGAACTTGACATTGGTAAAGGCGTTTGGACTTTGTGCTAGCCACATGACACCCTCGTAAACCGTACGCCAAAATGTAGGCCTACCCTGCTACTTGCGTACAATTGGATTTTTTTCAAAACCCATTTACGTTTTTTAAGCAATCAAATACAATAAGACTGAAAAAGAAGAGAATGAGATATATTGGGACCTAAAGACGAAAAGAAAATAGTCTGCCGGCGAAGAACGGCTTTGTCTACATGAGATGCGGAAAATGTATATTACCATTATTATAATTAGATAAAACTAAATAAAATTAGATTAAAATATTGATAATAATAATAATAAGGCTAGTCTTCGAGTCCGAAGATTAGTGAGGAGTGCAGTATTTCCCGTGGCAGCACAGTCCCAACTGTGACCTACATATTTTGCCACAATCACCATTGTCCGCAGATGGTCGATTTAGATTTTCTTTTCGCCGTCTGTGTCTGTCCTCGGCAGAGGATTTTCTTTTGGTCTCAAATGTGTTTCTCGCGGCCTTAGTGAGTGACCACCAGCTGTCTCGTAATGAGGCCGCATGCAACCAGGTGCTCTCTTCTATGTCAACTAAGGCAATTTAAGTTGGCGCCTCTGATATCTATATCTGTTACGTCGACCACCTTTAAGCTCACAAAAAAAAAAAAGACTGCCTTTGGCATACGTTCGACTCCCATACGGGATACGTGTCCTGCCCAGCGTAACTGTCGGACCATAAGAAGTCCTTCTATACTGTTCATACGGAGTTCGCAAGGACATCGCTGTTTGTAGCGCAAAATATTGATATTGCTATTCTATTAAATTGGTAAAGCTAAGCTACAACGTATTCATACTATCCTAAACCTTCAAAAAATACAACTCAGACCAGGGAAATAAATCTATTATATATTAGAATGATGTCATGTTTATTTCTTTTATTGTGCATTGTTAATCATAAGTTAAAATTAAAATGCACGACATTCTTGTTACCAAGAAATACTAAATATAATTTATACAAATGTTCAGTTTTAAATTTTAAAATATTTTATGTTCAACGAAAATCCTGACATGATATGACCAATATCCTCGACTTCTTTAAATCTATAATATAAACTCAAAATAACAATAACTTTTTGACTGATTTACATATTCAACAACGATCAATAGGTATTCTAGATCTATACATGTATCTATGTACGGATTCACCAGAAATTAGGTACACAGGTTTCATTTACCATTTGGTTGCTCGGTAAGACGCGATTTTTACTGATTTGCAAAAAAAAAAAAAACGAGGAAGAGATAGAACAAGGAGTGATAGCCTAGTTAATTGTAGCACTGTCATGATGTCGTTTGTCTAAATTCAAAAGGGACCAAATAATGGATTACACTTAATAAACCCATAATAAAACCAATATAGGTTATGGATCTATATAGATCTAACTAGGTCTGTTGATCAAAGACACTCTTCATTCATAAGAGGAAGTTACAGATCTGATACTCTTTTGCTACTTCCTGATTTCCTGCCCGAGAATTTAAACGTCCATCTAGATCTAGATTTATATCTATAGATCATAGAGTATCCATCTAGGATCTAGATCTATATAATTTAAAAAAAAAAAACAGGAATGGAGAAGTGACCGAAAAGTGGTTTGTCACATTGTGCTGGTACTGGTACGTACAAGTTACTAGATCTAGATGATAGATTAGATCTACAACCTCACTTCAGTGAGTGAGTACAACTTCTTACAAGTCCCAAAAAGTTTGAAAAAGCTATCATGCTATGGCCAAATTTTGAGTCATGGTCACTGCCCGGTGCCCCCGCTGCGGGGAAGAAGAGGAAACCGTGTCTCATTCTTTTTGACTGCCCCAGAACAAAAAATCAGAATTGCTAATCTCCGACTCGGCTCAACAGGTCTGGGAAACCAAAAATTCTCGACCTGTATTCTTGTAATTGTATGAAGAAATGTATCCGATCGTATGGTGACAATGACATGTATTGATGTAGATCTATCCAGATCTATATTCTATATTAATTATTATGTCACCATTATATGAGATGCACTAGGCAAAACAGCAGGGTTTCTGTCCAGGGCTTTTGCAAGAGCTAGAGGATTTGAGCCTCTCAAGCCCTCACTCAAATGGAGTTTGACGATGATGAGATCTATAATATGATTACATATATTTACTAGATCTATAATCTAGATTCTAGTTTTAGATTAATTTATAAATAATCTACTAGATCTATAACTCAACTATAAGTATAATCTAGACTAGTTTTAAAAATTAAATCTAAATAGTCTCAATTTTGAATAGACTCAATTATCAATATATAATATCTAGATCTACTTAGTACTTTCTACTACTCTAGATGATCTAGACCAGGGGTTCTCAACCTGTGGGTCGCGACCCCCTTGGCTGGGTCGATTGACAATTCGTCAGGGGTGGCTTATATCCATCGGAAATAAGAATTCCTTTGTCCATTCTAACATGTAAAACTTTTTGACATTGTTTTTTCCATTGAAATTTACTAAATATGTTGTTATTCGAGAAAAGATGCTGCCGACAACTGAATCAGCATTGATTTCGAACATTTTGATTGTCCAGCAGATATATTTGTATATGTTTAAATTAATGCAGATTAATGCATAACGTGTCATTACTTCTGGACTATCGTCTGTTATTCATCATACTTAACGTGTTAAAGAAGCATTAATGCCATCATGTACAATTGCCATGGGTTTGGATGTATCATAAAAATGAAAAATCTGTAATATATGAACTAAACATTGTACGTTTTAAAAGAGATTGAATAAGGCATCCATAAATTTGAATTTTAATATGTAAAGTTTGTTTAGAAATCCATGCTTCCAACCGTATCTGCTCTCTATGAGAGAAATTACTTTGAACCTAGCAAACAGATAAAATGATAATTTCTGTGAAAGAACATTTGCGCATGTCTGTAGACAAAATTTCGTCTTACTTTCCAAATCTACTCAACATCTCATTGCACTTGCCAGAAATCCAATGAAAGTAAAAGTTAAAGGGAAACTCCTATGGTTTAACAATTTTTAATATAATATTTGTTTTGATTTACAGATAATGAATATATTATTCTTTTTTTTTATATTAATAATAACTTAGTAATTGATGTTTTTCTGACGTAATTTTCCTGCGCATCCAAACAGTAAGACATTCACCGGGTTTCTTTGAGACATCACACTAGCCTACTAATTTAATCTATTGACTTATTGTATAACGGGAGACCATACAGAAAAGTTAACGTTCTTGTAAAAGAAATATATCTTTGTATGTGCAGTTAGAACTAGGATCTTGTAAGCAAAGAAAAAATGCGTACTAAAAGTAGATTTACATGCTTGACTAACCACGGCAGTGTGTATTTTCTCGCCTGACCACTCAACACACAGAAACACTATAGCTTGGTTGTCTTGTCATGACCGACTACACGTAGTCTAGACTAGCCTTACACTGACCAGTTTTTTTTTAATCAGTCAGACACACAATCTATTTACTTCTTGGGAAAGGGAGAGGCTTAGATGAAAATTTTTTTCTTGAGTTGCTTATCCTAATGCCTATAGATCTACCTCTACATGTATGTATAACTGTACCATAGCTCTGGAATATGCCGTCACTAAGCCCAAGAGCATGTTAGAATGAAGCGATACCATTGGTTAAATCTAGTTTTCTTTTCAGTATTGTTGATGGAAGTGACGTATGCCTAATCTATAAACAAAATCTCAAAGAACCCAGTTTTTTTGGAGATGTCAAAAATTTACTGTCTAATTTATTAAATATAAATGTTTCTAATCATTTAAATAAAAAATGGTAAAATGTTTACTATTACAACTTTTTACGCAGAATTCAAATATGTCAATACATCAAATTTGAAAAACCATCAGAGATTCCCTTTAAAGATTTTTAGGAGACATAAATGTTTCTAATCATTTAAATAAAAAATGGTAAAATGTTTACTATTACAACTTTTTACGCAGAATTCAAATATGTCAATACATCAAATTTGAAAAAAAATCAGAGATTCCCTTTAAAGATTTTTAGGAGACATAGATAATTTAACAGTAAAACTTTTTCTTTAATTAGGCTTGCACAATTCAGGATCAAGCGTTCAGATTTATCTCTGTTGCAACTTCTTCCATTTGCAATAATATATTTATTTCTTGAAACAGCTTGTTAGTTATCCAATTTAAATACAGAAAATTGTCATGTGTGTCGAATGTGAATATGAAATACTAACATAAATAGATGCACATCATAAAGAAATTATTTCATTAACTTGTAATTGGATAATAAAGAGAAAT
Organism: Biomphalaria sudanica; assembly: GCA_036873155.1. Lineage (NCBI taxonomy): Eukaryota > Metazoa > Mollusca > Gastropoda > Planorbidae > Biomphalaria > Biomphalaria sudanica. The sequence continues at coordinate 535,320 of JAZGLO010006685.1, forward strand.
ATATATTTCAAGAATATAATTACATACTGTGCCGTGATTAAACATTTAGCTTTGGCAATGCAAATCAGGTATTTACATTAGGCCTCCAATTATAATTTTGTAATATCATACTTATAAACGAAAATAATTTAATGTTGGGGGTCGTGAATAAGTGAGGAATTGTAAAAAGGGGTCGCCTAGCTAAAAATGTTGAGAACCGCTGAGCTTGACTATATTTAGAAAATAATACAGACTACTAGAAATAGTATAGATAATCATATCTAAGCTGACAATTTGAATATAATTTTTTAATTTATAATCTAGATCTAGATTTTATAAATTATCTAGATCTAGTATATTAGTATTATTTTATAGCATCTCATCTAGATCTACATTGATCCTTCAGTTAAGTTGTAGTGATTTTCTTAATTCGAAATATAAAAAATGCGCTAAAAATTAAACACATTGTAAATGTTTCTGCCTCTTGGAAATGAAACACTTAATGTTATTCATATTTATTGTGTGTATGTGTGATCACAACATCACTTAACCAAATTCATTTCTTATGGGCATAAAGCTATGTACAAAAAGGACCATTCAGAATGACATGACCCAATTTCTGCTTGTGTGCTTGTCTGACTTTTTGTCACAAATTCTCTGATTTTGTCAATAATATTATTTTTGGTCTTAAAAATTATCTCCACTTCCACTTGTCAAATTTAAGGTTAAATTTGCTGTGGTTGAAAATCTCGTTTTCGTATTGTTCTTTCTTTTTTTTATCGATGTATAGATCTAAGTTTTATTAATATATTTTTATTTTACAATTTTCGTCACTGCCTTATTTAGTGGATTTTTTTTTTCAGGTAGCCAGCTTCAAAAAGGTAAATTATGCTAGGCTAAAAATATGTTGCTTTCTATATTAACTTTACCATGCTCAATCAAGTATTTCTATACATCCTGTAGATCTAGTATTAAGAGTTTATTTAGTCCACATCTAAAAATAGATTATTTATTTAGAAAATAGATTAACAGTCAACTGCACAATTTTTATTTATTAGTCATAAAAACAGATCTAGAAGTTCTAGATGCTGCAACATTAAAGTAAACTTTGTTAGTTCTATAGTATTAAATACTTAACTGCTTACAGTGTGGTAGATATGTGTTTCAGACTTAAATGATAGTCTAGAATTTAAAACTATTGCTTGCAGTCCTCATGAGGTACAGACCTGGTAGAGTGGGTTACAAAGTAATAATAATCCTTACTAAGCACTATTTAAACATTATTATATATAAATATTAAAACAAACAAAAGTAAAATAGTTTTTAAAATATTTTTAATTTTCTATTTCCCTAAGTGACCTCAAGTTAAAAAAAAACATTAATAACTTTTGTTACAAATGTTAAACCAAATATATCCTAATTAAAATGATTGCATTTTTGTATTTATGCATTCATTTTGATGTAAACAAATAACAAATGTTATTAAAATGATTACATTACTTTTCTTATTAACATAACTTCTTTGTAATTTTTTGTTTCAATTTTATTTTAGCATTGTATTCCTATGGCACTGATGTTGGTGATAATGTTATTTCACAAGAATCTTCTACGCTTAGCCCAATGGTTTTATTTAGCAGTGGACTTCCATTTGGATCTCAAGTACATAAATATTTTCATGTAAGTTTTGAGGTTATCTTCTCAAATACTGGTATATTTTTGTGTTGCGATTTTGATAAATTGGATGAATTTTTACCTTTAAAATATTCTACATTTTTTGAAATGAGTCTCACTGGGTGTTTCTTATTTATCAGTTTCTTGATATTGACTGTTCACTAATAGATTTTGTCATTCAGTAGCAATTTTTTTGTTATTGGAACTTAATACTTTTAGTGATCACCTCTGAGTGGTTCACAATAATTTTTTTTATCTAAATTTTTTTTACTTTTGATGGCAGCATAAAAAAACCCATTCTTAATGAAGATGGATTGTTCACATTTTTTTTCTATCAATTATTTAAATATCATTGAAATCTATTTGTAAAAAAAACAGAACATTAAAAAGATTTTTTTTTTAAATCTATTTAAATCATCATCAGAATTTTATATTGTGTATGGTTTTAAAATGAAAAAGTAATTAAGATATTTCAGATAATAACTTAATCATTTGTTTATTATTTTATTTTAGGTTTCAATAAATGGCGCAGCAACTTTCGGAGCTCCTCACACTGTCTTTGCTCCAAATCCTAATATCGCAAAGTCTCTATCTCAAAATGTTTTCGCACCGTTCTGGAGTGAAGTTGATCCTTTCTACAACAATTCTCGTGTCTATTATCACTTGTATGAGAGACTGATAGTGAAAGGAACATACTTCTATTCTCCTCATCTTGACAATATATTAAACAGGGCAACAAATGAGGTAACATATTTCAGTGTTACCATTACATTGTAGCTTTACCCACCCTTATTTAAATATAATAAGTCTTATTCAGCCAGGAAAGTCAATAAAAGGGAAACTCTGATGGTTTTTCAAATTTGAGTTATTGACATATTTAAATTCTGCGTAAAAAGTTGTAATAGTAATCATTTTACCATTTTTTATTTTAATGCTTAGAAACATTTATATGTAATAAATTAGTCAGTAAATTCTTGACATCTCAAAAAAAACGGGGTTCTATGAGATTTTGTTTTAAGCTAGTTCATACTACGTGAGAGACTATGTGTAGTCAGTCATAACAAGACAACCAAGTGATAGTGTTTGTTGTGTGTTGAGTGGTCTGGTGAGACAATACAGACTGCTGTGGTTAGTCAAGCATGTAAATCTACTTTTAATACACATTTTTTCTTTGCTTACAAGATCTAGATCTTCTTATCTTATATAATACAGACGTTACTTCAAAAAAGAAGATGATTACGTCCTACGCGTCATGCATATTAACCAATGACTTAAATTCTGCCAAGTCACTGGTTTTTCTGGCTAGCTCAGGCAACCCATTCCATGCTCTAATAGCACTAGGGAAGAAGGAGTATTTGTACAAATTTGTCCTAGCATATGTGCCTTTATTTTTGTGTCTTTCAGAGTATTTTATTAAATTTTGTTTTTGTATTTGAAGATTATGGTTCAGTGTTTTATGTATAATTGCTACTTTACTTTTGAGTCTTCTGTCCTGAAGGCTTTCTAAATTTAGTGATTTTACTAATGGTGTTACTCTAGTCAAATGTGAATATTCGTTTGTTATGAATCTCACTGCTCTATTTTGTGTTTGTTCCAGTTTCTTAATGTTTTCTTGAGTTGAGGGGTCCCACACGGTGGATGCATATTCTATTATTGGCCTAACCAAGGTTAAATAACATTTTAGTTTTATGTTCTTATTTGATTTATACAAATTTCCTTTTAATAAACCCTAATGCTTTGTTGGATTTTTTTATAGTTTCATCAATATGTGGATTCCATGACAGTTTTTCATTTATTATAACACCTAGGTATTTTGAGTTTTTAGTCTGTGTTACTGGTTTGCCATGAATAAGATAAGTGGAATTAATTTGTTTTAGTTTTTTTGTTACTCTTAACAACTGACATTTTTCTGGGTGGAAAGACATGCTCCAATTTGATTCCCATTTCTGTAATTCATCTAATTCTCTTTGTAAAATATCTGTGTCTTGTTTTGTTTTTATTGTTCTATATATTATGCAATCGTCTGCAAATAATCTGACTTTTGTTCCTGAACTAATGCAATTTGGTAAATCATTTATGTAAATTAAAAATAGTAGTGAACCCAAGACCCAAGATCTAACTGCATAGATGAAGATATGAAGTCAATAGATTAAAACACCTTTGTGATGTCGCATAGAAACCCGGTGAAAGTCTGACTGTTTTGGATGCGCAGGAAAATTATGTCGAAAAAACATCAAATACTAAGTTATTATTGCAAAGAAAAAAAAAAAGAATCATATATTCATTATCTGTAAATCAAAACACATATTATATCAAAAATTGTCAAAACCATCCGAGTTTCCCTTTAAGATCATATATGACATGAGTAGTATGGATTTTAAAGGGATTTAAATCCACCAAGATTTATATATATTGAATGGGAGGTGGTAGATTCAGGAAAAACAATACATTTGTAAATTGACAAATGAAAAAAAAATCACTCTCTGTTTTTATTTCTTAATTAATTATCTGTTATGATATTAGTAAAATAAAAGAAAAATAATAAATTATTATTAAATATTTTTCAAAGTTTCAGAGGTTGACAGGATTGAGATGCATTAGTGAGAAATAAATCACATTCGTTTAGTCCCCTTAACAGTGTCCACTAAGAAATGTTAATTTGATATGAAGTGTCACAGACATCAGTGCAGCCCTCCAATAAGTAATGAGAATCTACCTAGAAATGTTCAGGGTCATGATGTTTGGGATGTCCATAGTCACTACACCTTTACCTGAGATCAGAATAGGAAAAATTGTTATTTTATTATTAGCTTATATAGCTTATTAATCTCCAAGCTAAAATTTTCATATTATGTTCTTCTTTGATAATTATTTTGTATTATAGGTAAAAGAATACTTCACATTTGGTACTGGAAATTTCAATGCCACTACTGTAATTGTTTTAACTTGGAGGAATGTGAAACCCTTAGCATGGTATTCACTGTTATGTAAGAACAATCAGTATTCATCTTCAGCTGGTAGATACTGTGGTGATCAGGTGAGTTCCCCGTTTGGGAAATATTTTTTTTATTTAACATGCAGGATGCAAAGGTTTTATTTTCTATTAACTATGTTTAAGTAAAGATAATATTGATTTAATTTTTTTTAATCAGTTGTTATGCTTGCAAAAGAACTAAACAATCAAAGAAAATTAAAAATGTTTTCTTGTGTTGCATGATCAATGCTCAAAAGCCTTTTTCCATTACCATCTTGGTGACATTGTGTTACATTGGGTGATACATTTTTTTTTTATTTTTTTTTTTTAATTTAAATAGATTATTATACTTTATTTTTGCATTACAGACAGAAGTCAATACTTTCCAAGCTATCATTGCCAGTAATGGTACAACAACCTATGCTATAACAATGTACCAGAAAGATGGAATGAAATGGGAGTTTGTTCAAAATAGAAATATTTATGTTGGACATGTCTCTGACAAAGCCCTTAAAGATTACAGACTAACATTTTCGAGAAAAACAGTTAGTCTTGGTTCTGATATTGGAACAGCAGGTAAATTGTCTCAATTTCAATCACAAGTGAAACATGAATGTATGATAATAATTTTAAAAAAAATGACTGTAAAATATGCTGCTATTTACATACTGTTGCTACCCACTGGAAATAAATAGACTATGAAATATGAATGTATGATAGTGGTAAAAAATAATGACTAAAAAATATGTTGCACTCAAATCAATAAAATAGTTACAGCTAATCTCCTACTGGACATAAATTCACAATGAGTACTAATTATTAGAGTAACATTTAAGCTGTTGCATTATTTTTATTAACTCAAAAATTAAAACAAAAATTCCAAAAGGAATATTTATTAGATGCATTTAACACACACAAAAAAAATTAACATAAAAATTGTTCTATTTAGGCTTCTTTACTTTTAAATTACAGACATGCCTACATAGAAGACTATAATTACAATCTATGCATACCCATGTCAGTGTAGTTGGGATTGTTAATTAGTGAATAAACTCTACTAAATCATTGGTTTTCCTGGCTGATTCAAGCAATTCGTTCACTTTAAATAATTCCTCCTAGCATAGGGAATAATAAATGTGCCTTTAACTTAGTGTCTCTGAGAATTTCTTTATAGCTTACTCCTCCCCTCTCTCCCAAACATATACATGACATAGTGCAACACCAATAGAAGTCTTTTATTCTACATCTAATCAAAATCTAATTATTGTTTGAAGGTATTATAATTGTTAATAGTATCTTTTTTTTTTATATAATATTCTTCAGGTCGTGAAGGCACCTACATTGATATTGTTGGTGCTTCTGAAAACTCAGCACAAAACTGTATAGACTTTCACTACAAAAATTTGTATCTTGTTAGTAACACACAGTTTCAAAACAATATCGGGTCACTGTTGAAATGCCCATGTAGTTTAGAGAGACTGGACTACCAGTGGACACTTGTTGAAAAGAGAAGTAAGGACAACATTTACTGCTATGCAATATCTTCTATTTACAAGAGAAGGGAACTACCAAATAACTCTTTAAACAGGGTGAGTGATGATGTTAGATTGATATTTCTTAATAAATAGATTTGATTTCAAAATACTGTATGTCACTTTTCAAATTAGGTTGTTTCTTCCTAGTAAACATCTTTAGAAATTTAGTTTTTAATTTAGGACTTTAGTTTCAAACCATTTATAAGGTAAATAACAGGTTAAATATCTTTTTAAAAAAAAAAGATATTTCCAAAAAAATTAATTAATCTAATAAATGTTTTGAAGTATTTTTTTTGTTGTTGTTGTTAATAACTGAAATATTACTTTCAGCTTTGCTGTTACCAATATAAAAACCCAACTAGTAACAGCTGGGAAGCAACACAACAAGCTGCTAGAGAATCATTCTATGTTTCTGGTGTAGCAGATTCTGGAAACATTTTAACAGAAAGTCCTTTCCCAGAGAACAGACGTCAGTCTTTGGAGAAAGATTTAACCCCCAAGATTTGGTGTTGTCAGGAATCAGATCTCTGTGAACTCTACAGTAAAGTTCGGCCTGACCCTGAGTGTACTTTAGACTCACCTTTTATCTCTGGTAATGTGAGAATTTTACATTATTTTATTGTTTAAAATAAACTTAGGCTTCAACTTATAATAGTTTTTTATTTAGGCCTTATCTCTTTTAAAAATTCAAACTATATTTCATTAGCATCAAAATGCATTTGAGTAAGAGCTTGAGAGGTTCAAACCATATCGTGCAAAAGCCCTGGACAAAAATCCTGTTGTTTTGCATATTGCATGTATGTTACCATACAGGTTGAGAATTTGTGTTTTTTTTTCAGACCTGCTGACACAGGTCTTGGGCAGTAAAAACGAATATGAGACATGGTTTCTTCTTGGACTGAGCCATGCAAAATATGAACTAATGGGACAGTGGCCTGTCACGCACTGTGCTATAATAGCTTGCTTATGCAGCCTCCATCCACCACAGGAAGTGCAGTCATGTGCTCCCAGACTCCACGGGCTTTTTTGAGACTTATTACAGCACTCAAATCACTTGTCCATTTCTATTTTTTTTATTGTTGCCAGAGCATGTTGAAAACTCACAGCCTGTATACAAACTGTATTTAGTTGTCTGTTATTTGGTAGGGGTGCATGGTGTTGGCTTTGTGGTAAAGTGGTTGACTTCTAAACCGAGGGGATCTCTGGCTAAACTCTGGGTGTGAAGACTGGGATTTTGAATTTCGAAATTATGTTTCTGAGTGAATCCAAATCTGAGTATCTGACATAAGTTGTGAAAAATAAAAAGTGGTTAGTTGCTTCTCTGGCTAAATGGCACCCTTGCAGCTGTCTTCCATTGATGACCTTTATTATTTGTTGGTTGTATTGCTTAAAATTTTTTTAATAATGTCGTCTTTTTGAAATTTTGTTTTCAATAGCATAAAAAATGTCATTGCTTTTTTTTAAATTTCTAATAATTATACTACAGCTTCCTCATTTGGTGATCCTCACATTACCACATTGGATGATAAAGAGTATACACTTAATGGATGGGCAGAGTATATTATGCTTAATGTTCCTGGAAAATTTATGATGCAGGCAAGCTTTTGTTTGTTTGTTTTGATATGTTAAAAATTCTTTCGTATGAGAAATATTGTTGCTTGTAATAGTGGATACTTGTGAAAATCTGAAAATGTTAAAATTTAAAGTGTTTCGCAAGCTTCCTTTTATTTTATAAAAATCTAAAAAATAAATCAGTTTTCATTCCACTGTGTCATAAATAGAAGGCTTGTAAATACCATCAATTAATTATTGTGGAGTGATCCATCATCCATCTATCCCAATGGTGCTACAGCCCATGGAGGGCCCTGGTCTGCTTTAGCACATCTCTCCATTCTGATCTAGCTTATGCTTTACGTCTCCATGCCTGGACTTTTAGCTGTTGTAGATCTGCCTCTACATCATCAAGCCACCATACTCATATTTATGGTCTACCTTTGGGGTGCCTGCCTTTTGGTTTTTGCATTGTGGAATGATTAGAGCAATAAAACAGAGTGCAGAAAAAATAGTAAAAGGAACAGCATCATGGCTTAGGATAAAAAGTAAATGTGTGATTAAGTCCTAACCACACCTGATCATTGTACTTTCAAATTATGTTAGAAACTATCAATGGGCAAAAGTTAATATAATAATAAAACAAAAAATATTTAATCTTATTGAAGTTATTCCACTCTCTCCCTCTCTCTTGGTTATATTTGATAGAAGCTACATCTATAACTTCTTGTTTGAATTGTGTCATCTTAATCAATGTTTACATTTAAAAAAGAGAAATTTTACCTAGAAGTTTCAGAATTAAAACTCAATAATAGCAAATGAAAATTACAAATAAATACACCACTAAACTATAACATTATACACATACCCAAGAATTGATAGAAGATAAAAACTCAGAAAAAAAAAACAGATAAATGAAATTGACACACATTTATGGACTGCAAATAAAACATTTTTATAATTGTAGTATAGTAATGGAATATAAAGTGACTGAGTGCCAAAAATTTTGCTCCAATTCATCCTTCTCTGTATATACAAAAACTTTTTAAAAATATATACAAATCTGATTGTCTAGAAATGCTGATTTATTTATACCTTTTCATATAACTTAAGAGCACTATATTTATATGGCTTTATCACTACTGATATACTTATCAATAGTTCCATACAAGTTTCCTTTTTTTTTTTAATTCTCAAATATAATCTCAAACTAGGCTAGAACGGATCGTGTAGTGCTATCGAATGAATCATTTACCAATGCCACAGTGTTTGTAGCTTTCGCCGTCAGTGAGGACAATCGCTCATCTACATTACAAGTTGAACTTTCCCTGAAGAAAAATTGTGAGAAAATTAAATATATTTTAATGTACTCTTAATGTTCTTTTTTTTACAAAGCTTTATATCAACTCACTCTGTCTGTCTGTCTGTCTGGTAAAAGGTTTGAACTTGTTTTTTCTCCCATTTCCCATTCTCTGATCTAGTTGAATCTTTGCACAATTATTTATTGTACCTGACAAGACATGAATCACTCAAAAAAACTAACCAATTAGTAAATTAATTATTATGTTATTATTATTATTATAATTAATTATTTGGTGTGATATTGAAATAAAGGGAATAAATGCTACTTATTGAGAAATGTATATATGGATATAATTTCCTTATTATGTTTTGACATATTTTTTCTCCCATTTCACATTCTTGGATCATGTTGAAATTTTTCATAATTATTCATAGTGGATGACAATACACGAATCAATCCAAAAAGTTAACCAATTACTTAATCAGTTAGTACTAATTAATTAATTTTGTTTTTTATAACAGAAAGAGTACTTAAATATGCCATTTTTCAGATCAATGGCAGTAATTAGTAGTTCTTTCCCTTGGATAAGCTTTGTTTTAAAAAAAAGTATTCTATTGCTTGTTTTAAAATTATGTAAATATTATTTCTATCACTATTTACATTGTATAATATATTGAATCTTATTGTATTCTTTTTCTTTCTCTAAGCCATGATTATCTATGCTGACACTATAGACTTCACTACTGACTTCTATAAGACGTCCACCTTCAAGCAAACTCTAAAGAATTTCGTCATTTTGAGAGAAGACAGTGGAAATAAAACAAGACTGGTGGCATCCTTTACAACTGGTAGCAATATATTCCATTGTTTCTATTTTACAGTAATCCTTTAAAGTTGTAGCTGTTATTGTTGCTACACATGAGCCCCAAACCTCGCTACATTTATAGGTAGCTAATAAAATAGGAGTTGTTTTTTTTTAATCAATATACATATTGTGTTTTCCAGGTATAACATTGAAAATATTTATGGGTTTACAAAGTCTTGAGTTCACAGTACAAGCTGACATTAAGTTACGAAACCAAACCCAAGGACTTCTGGGTAACTTTGATGGGAATCCAAACAATGACTTTATCCTGCCTAATGGTACAGTGTTGACAACAAATCAGACCAACACAGAGAGGAAAATATTTGAAAACTTTGGAAAGATGTGTAAGCTTGTAGAAATTTTTCTTTTTTTTATAAAGCTTCCTCTATTGTTATTTTTTTTTGTCTTTCTGTTAAAAGTTAAGATCTCAAAAATCAAAATCACTATTGAAAATAATATTTTGTGCTCAATGTAGATGTAATGGCTACTTTATTAATTTTTTTTAAAACTTAATATGCTATTTTAAATATTTTAGTAAAGTTCCCCTTTCAGTCTATAGGGCAGATGATGTTTAAGTCGTCTGTTTCTTTGGCCAACCGTTAACAAGCAGGGTGTCATGTGGCCAGCACAACGATCAACCACCTTTACTTTCCCCCGACTTAAGTCAGGTACCCATTTTATTAGGGTGGATTCAGGGGCAGCCTTAAAATCTCCTAAAATGCTTTATATCCCAGTCTTCACTAAACCCAAGACACCAAGTTCGAAGCCAAGTGCTTAACCTCTCTGCCATCGCACATTCTATTTAATATATATAATAAACTTATTTACTTATCATTGGTTTGTTATGGCCCATCAAATGAACATGGTGAAATGTATAGTTTGTTGTTGTTTTTTTGTTGTAATTATTTTTTAGTATAATTGTGTTTCTTTACCATTTTAAATCTCCTTTTTAAAACAGTAATTGTATAAATCTTACATATTGTTACATCATGTTTGCAGAATTAGTATATTTTATGCAGTGTTAAGATTTTAAATATTCCCTGTGAGTCTGTTGGTAAAATTATCTTTTAAAGTGATGTAATTATTTTGTGTGATGTCTTATGTTTTGCAGGGGAAGTAAGTGATAACGACACTGTCTTCGATTACAATTTTGGGGATACTGCAGCTACTTACAGACATCCAGATTTTGTTCCAATGTTTATAGAAGAAGTAGATCAAGTAAAACTTACTGCAGCTCAAACTAAATGTGGCTCTTCCAATGATGCTTGTATATTTGATTATATTGCAACTGGAAATGATGAATTTGCTAAAAACACTAAGAACACAAAATTAGAGACTAGTGCAGCTGTTGCATCTCTTAGTAAGTAGCTTGTTGGTACACATTTTGCTACATATTATATATATATATAGAGAGAGAGAGAAATATTTCTTTTTTTTTAAAGCTTCCTGTATTTTTTTTTTGTCTTTAAGATCTCAAAAATCAGTCACTATTGAAAATAATATAATATAATATTCATTTTTTTAAACTTAATATGTGAATGATTTTGTCATTCTTGTTCAATAAAGCCTAGGATCAAGACATGTCTTCTTGTAGTGTTTCATTAGGTTACTAACATTTATTGAACAAGAATGACAAAACAGTTCACAATAACACAGTACACACACACACAAGCTGACCTGGACACCAAGACATTTTGACACACAAGAACAAATCAGTTCACAACACACAACAAGAACATAAATACACAACAATATGCTATTTTAAATTGTAAGTTCCCCTTTCAGTCTATAGGGCATGTGAAAGTCATATATATTTGTTATAAGTACATGTAATATTAAGCATCAACACCACCAGACCACTTTACCTATTTTTCTGTACTTGATTATTAAATGAAAAAAAAAATGTGTCCCAATCTTAGAATAACCAATCATTAATTAGCATGCTTACCCTTGCGCTAGTGTCTGTCCCCATATGGTGAGAGGTAACATGAAAAATTTCTGAAGCTTTGCAATAACCATCAACTGGAAACAAATATATATATATATATATATTATATATTTATAGCTTTTATATACAGCTACTTTCATGCTTATAGCATGCTCAGAGCGCTTTTGGTCCAATCTCGTTTGTGGACCAGTGGGGGGAGGGGGTATCTAGGAGTTGGTTTTCCGTGCTGCCTTTAGGCGCTCAGTAAACACAACTCTGCCCGAGTCGGGTGTCGAACTTCGAGCCCCCTTCTAGGTAGCCAAGCCAAGTTCAAGTGCACTTAGCCTCTCGACCAAAAGTTGATTAGGAGTCACAGTTTTGCTAAGAAGAATGTTTTTATTTCAACTGAAAGAGACAGTGAGAGATTAAGTAATTAGAAAAATTGTGATTCGTTTTTAGATATTACACTTTTCCTTACCTGTCCTCAAAGAGCTCAGGCATAGGGGACAGCTTAAAGGGCTAGGGCCTGGTAGGATTAAGTGATTAAGTCTTATTAAAATTAATATTTAGCATCATTATACTTGAATATTGTATATTTTAATTTTAGAAAACAGTTTACCTGTGCTCAAATTGAATCAAAGTTTGAACAATGACAGCCAGTGGGAGGTGACAGAAAACAGAACAAACGCCATAAGAGTTGTAGCTACAGATGCAGATAAAGACAACGTCACTTATAAACTAGTCAGTCCATCACCCAGAATCAGTGTATCGGGTGATGGTATTATTACCTACAGCCCTGATGTTAGCAACATTGTTTCCATTCAGTAAGTCTTGTATAGGATCTTAAAATTTCATTTATATTCTGATAATGTTTTTCTATCTTGTTTGTAATATATAGAACTATATAAGTAAATTTTGTTCTCAGAGTCTATGCCGTAGATTCCAAAGATGGCCAGTCTAATATAATCACTATACCCACTGCAACATGTAGCAACTGTAGTGGACATGGGCAGTGTGATAATAGCAGAGTACTTACTGTTTCTGATACTTCAATTTTGTTTGCCTGCAACTGTTTTCCTGCTTATACAGGTGATTACATTATTATTCAATAATATACAGACAGATTTCAACATAAGAAAAGATCATTGTAGGAAATCTATTTCTCACATTACTTATATTTAAATAATGCTGTTTAAGTGATAGTTTTTCTGAAAAGTGCAGACATACCATTGTATATACCATTATGAAGTATTGGACCTTGAATTAGTAATTCAATAAGACCTAGCAAAAAAAGTTTTAAATAATTGTGACCTTTTTTGTGTTAATGGCATTTAAAAAAAGATTTTAAGCTGATTTAAATGTTATAATTTTCTCAAAATAGAATCAATCAATATTGATTTATATACTAATGCACTTGATCTACTTTACTTGCTTTTGTAAAAATTCTACTTATCAACCTATCATCTTCTCTAGTCACACATAATCTATCACAATATTTGTGCTATATGTGTTCTATGATTTCATTGTAAGTAAATGTTTTATATAAAAGTATTGAGAACCACAAGCATTTTGCAAAATCTAACTTCAAGTGTTTACAGCACTAGAAATATCATTTTGAATTCTTTCCATGCATCTAAAATAAAATATGGCCTATGAAAATGTATTGTTAGATTCCAATAATATTTAACAGTTAGAGAGACTATGACTACTTATGTTACATATTACATATCATCAGTGAGCAGTCTTTACATTTAATGATCGAGAGATGCAATTAGTGTTATTGTCTTTTCTTCTGGTGAAAGGTTTGATGGGATTATATTGTCTCCTTCTGGTGAAAGGTTTGATGGGATTATATTGTCTCCTTCTGGTAAAAGGTTTGATGGGATTATATTGACTCCTTCTGGTGAAAGGTTTGATGGGATTATATTGTCTTTTCTTCTGGTGAAAGGTTTGATGGGATTATATTGTCTCCTTCTGGTGAAAGGTTTGATGGGATTATATTGTCTTTTCTTCTGGTGAAAGGTTTGATGGGATTATATTGTCTTTTCTTCTGGTGAAAGGTTTGATGGGATTATATTGTCTTTTCTTCTGGTGAAAGGTTTGATGGGATTATATTGTCTTTTCTTCTGGTGAAAGGTTTGATGGGATTATATTGTCTCCTTCTGGTGAAAGGTTTGATGGGATTATATTGTCTCTTTCTGGTAAAAGGTTTGATGGGATTATATTGTCTCCTTCTGGTGAAAGGTTTGATGGGATTATATTGTCTCCTTCTGGTGAAAGGTTTGATGGGATTATATTGTCTTTTCTTCTGGTGAAAGGTTTGATGGGATTATATTGTCTCCTTCTGGTGAAAGGTTTGATGGGATTATATTGTCTTTTCTTCTGGTGAAAGGTTTGATGGGATTATATTGTCTTTTCTTCTGGTGAAAGGTTTGATGGGATTATATTGTCTTTTCTTCTGGTGAAAGGTTTGATGGGATTTCATTGTCTCCTTCTGGTGAAAGGTTTGATGGGATTATATTGTCTCCTTCTGGTGAAAGGTTTGATGGGATTATATTGTCTTTTCTTCTGGTGAAAGGTTTGATGGGATTATATTGTCTTTTCTTCTGGTGAAAGGTTTGATGGGATTATATTGTCTTCTTCTGGTGAAAGGTTTGATGGGATTTCATTGTCTCCTTCTGGTGAAAGGTTTGATGGGATTATATTGTCTCCTTCTGGTGAAAGGTTTGATGGGATTATATTGTCTTTTCTTCTGGTGAAAGGTTTGATGGGGAAGGGAAAAGGTTATTGGAAGGAGGAGTTGCAAAATTGGGTTGGTAGTTTTGGAGATGAAGGTAGTAGGACGAGATATTGCTGCAAAGGAAACAAGAGGAGATAAAGTGTAATATGGTGGTAGGAGAGTGTTGAAGGAGGAAATGCAGGATGGATATGATGAGTCTATAAGTATGGCTGGAGAAGTGAAGTCATACGAAGTGCAGGGAAAACAAAGACTTAAATGCTCAGGATTCCTCTTACATATGCTAGCCACCTGGGCAGAGAATAAATCCCTTTGCTTATAGAGGAGAAAGAAGTTGCAGGTTTCTTAATGCTTGTTCAAAAATATGTTTTCAGGAGATTTTTGTAGTGAGAACTATAATGCCTGTAGAGCTAATCCTTGTGCTGTGGGTCAAAGCTGTACAGACCTGACACCAGAACAACAAGGTATGAATCAGACAGGCTATGTGTGTGGACCTTGTCCAGTTGGATTTGAAGAGCAAGGGGGCAGGTGTATAGGTAAGTGATCAACACCATTTATATATTTCTTTTTTTTTCTAGAACTTGCCTCATATAATAGTTTCACTAATAGTTAAATCCATCATAATGATCTGTAAATAAGTATTTTGGGGGGGGGGGGGGGGATAAATGTTTGTTTTAATTTTATGTAATCTGTTACCCTTATTAGACATTTGAAATCAATAATATTAAGTTATAATTTTGTTTGTTAAATGTCGTGTGTTAAATGAGTAAATAGTACACGTTCTCAACTTAAAACATGACAAACAAATATGTGCATGCTGCTGGTAAGGTCAATGGTTAAAAAAAATCAACACTTGGGCATCTGTTTGTGAAAAACATTCATAAGAATGAAAAAAACATTTTAGAAATAAAAAGCACCCTAGGGTCAGGATTTTGTAATTTTACCATCACAAGACACTCATTACAAAGACAAACAGACAAAAACTTATTGCATTCAAATCATTAAATACATTTCAACTATCTGACAAAAATATTTCACAAGTAGCTTTTGCTGGTGTGAATGTATATTTTGTTTTCTATAATTATAATTTTTTGTGTGCAATGGTCAATTTGTAAGTCAAAATTCCTTATGGATAATAAAGATTATTATTATCACTGCACAACTGCAGGAAATGTTTAGTGCTTATGGAAGAGAGGTTTTAAGTCTCTCAAGCACACTGATGAAATTTGATGATGATCAACTTAAAATAAAAAATTCATTCATATACATAATTTTTAAGACATAAACTAACTTTTTTACCTTGTAGTTATCTTTAAATAATGGATTGTCTACTCTGACAATCTGGAAGTTTATAAGACAAATATTGTATTAATCAAACTAACATGTAATTAAATTTATGGGCTTTTAAAATTTTCATAGAAAGAAAATGATGATTGTTTTTACTATTTCTGACACTCTGTTTCTTAGACATCAATGAATGTAAAGATAATTTGACATGTCCACAAGGATGTGAAAACACTGTTGGATCCTACACTTGTAGCTGTAACATTGGTTTCAGATTGAATACACTCAACACAAGCATTTGCGATGGTAACATTTGTATTATTTTCTATTTCTATGAATTAATAGTAATTGTAAACTAGATCTATTTGGAGCCCATATTTTGGCTGTTTGATTTGTTTCTGTGCTAGATATCAATGAATGTGAAGAGAACATAGATGACTGCTCACAAATTTGTGTCAATGCAATTGGAAGCTACTCTTGTAATTGTTTCAATGGATATACTCTCCAAAATGGAACTTGTGACAAAAGTAAGCTGATGATAAAAAAAAATTTTTCTTTTGATGCTTATTGATTTGTAATAGTTTTGAAAACTTCAAGGCCCTAATATATTGTATTTTGAGTTGCTCACATCTATTGTGATCTTCAAAAACTTGGCAAACTTAACTTGTCTTATATTATAACATGCAACAAACATTTCTTTCTTGAGTACATGTTTGTGTATATTTTCACACCACTTACAAAATGCTCAGCATTTCATTATTATGATAATTCTAAGCATTCTTTCTAAGACAAAGAGAGAAAACAAAATTTAATGTAATTTTATTCTTTCATATTAAAAACATATTATTATTGCATATTACTTGTAGTTGCTTGTTAGTATTGCTTACCCTTAAATAATTTACAGATCCAAATAATGTGCAGCTGTGCGAAGCCTTGAATTGTTCCCAACTATGTTTTGTTAACAATGGTACAGCAAGGTGTGATTGTCAAGTGGGGTTTGCACTTCAGGGAGATAACAAAACATGCTCAAGTAAATACAAAATACAAATTTAAGTTTTCTTGCATTATACAAAATTAGTTAATAAAACAATCAGAAATGTATTTCTCATAAGATCTTTTCTTATATAATAGACTAAGTGTAATTTCTGATTTCTTAATTTGTTTTATGTAAGGTTTATACATCTTTTTTTTTAAACATCTTTTTGTAAGCATCATAAAATAATTTATGAATATTTTTAAGATAAATATTATATGTTGTAAAATTGATAATATATTATTTGGAATTCTTTACTGCAATTACAAAACAATAAACTCTCTTCCTCTTCAGATATTGATGAATGCAGTCTTGCCAAGAAGCCCTGTAGTCAAATTTGTATAGACACCATTGGCAGATTTACCTGTTCATGTTATGCTGGTTTCAAACTAGAAGCAGATAGAACTTCTTGTACAGGTTTGCATTTATTTTAGTGAGTTAAAAGTCAAATATTTTGGCCAAAATAAAAACACTCTTTCCATTTGTTCTGAAGTTGTTGTTTTTTTTTCATTTTATTGTTAAAGAGAGAAAAAAAAGTTTTTGAAATTCAATTTGAAGAATTATTTACATTTGCAATAAGTGTTCTCTAATGTTTTATAAAAGTCATTTATTAATGCTATCATCCCATGATAAATGCTGTGTTTAAAATGTAAAATTTATAATTGTTATAAAAATACACATTTATGATGATGTTTGCAAGCACTGTTTTCTGGAAATGTTCAAAGTTACTGTATTGATGAAAAGTAACTTACATGCTTACTCCATTGAGATCCAAGGATAATAGATTGCTTTTTTTTCTGTCAAGCATTTCACTTAATAAGAAAGGTCTACACATTTCAGCTTGTGAGAAGTCCTTCTATGGTGTCAACTGCAATCAATCCTGTCAGTGTAGTGGGCACGGGACATGTGATCCTGTCAGAGGCTGTGTTTGTGACATAGGCTGGGAGGGAGTCAACTGCAACAAAGATATTGATGAGTGTACACTAAGGACAGACAACTGTTTGATTGGGGATATTTGTGTTAATGCTTTGGGAAGCTATTCCTGTGTTTGCCCCATTGGATATGTTAGAAATGGAACTTGTCAAGGTCAGTACTTTTGACTACTAATACTACATTAATAATGGTTAACCTTTTTTTTAAAGTCATTTAGGGCTGTATAAATTATTTCTTTAAACAGATTTGTTGATACTTCCATTTCTCTCTGTAATTATTTTTCACATTTTGCTTAAATTATCCATTTTGCACATCATATTTCACTACCCTGTTAATAAAACTTCAATTACTTTTTTGTTTGTCATCAGAAAATGTTTTGTTTGATAGAGAAGTGAAGGCATGTCATTTTTATTTCAAAAAAATTAATATTTACAAAACAAAATTTAAATTTAAAAATGAAAACTATGGACCAAACCCTTTAGAACTAGATCTAGACAGTATGTAGTTAATAATTAAAGATCCAAATTAAAATAAAAGTATTATTTTGATAGATATTAATATTTTCATGAAATTTAAAATATAACATGTCTAATACATAAAATCTCTTGACTTGATCTCATTATTCCATGTCACTACTATCCAGAAAAGTAATCAAAAGAAAATGGAGCATTTTTTAACCCCTACTCTTTAGGTATATCTAAAGAGATTATTTTCACTTACTTAATCAGCCAGGACGTGGCTGCCTTGGTGTGTAGCATGCATTCAGGATTGTCGTTATGGTGGCCATAGGTGCGAAATTAGCCTGTCCAATCCTGCAGGAGGTTTGGAGTAAGACATAATAATCTTAATGCACGAAGGAACATCTGAAACATATAAATAAAGTTATGTCCAACAGAAAATTCTCTCCAGGAACGACATGTCTCTTCTCATCAAATACGATAAACAAATAGCGACTGATACATTTATCATGTTATATTTCTTTCTATTTGTTTTAGATATAAATGAATGTGATGATCCTGCCCTAAACAACTGCAACCCACTTATTGAAGATTGTGTCAATAACTTTGGTAGTCATGTCTGCAACTGTAAGCCTGGATATGCAAGAAATGATAAAGGGAACTGCACTAGTATGTTTCACATCAAATAATTGACACATTTATTTTCTTGATAACTTCATTATCTATTTAGACATTAATTCTAAAGCTAATACAATTTCTTAGAAATCATTGAATCCAGAACACTCAAGCCGCTCTTTAACAATCTCCTCAGATATCAATGAATGTGCTAATGGGGACCATCAATGTCAACAAATCTGTATTGATGTGCCTGGAAAATATAACTGTGATTGTAACTATGGATATAGATTAAATGATGATAGGCTAACCTGTCTACAAGGTAATTATTTAGTATATCTATCTATTTCTCTTACTCCCACTTTCTTTCTCTCTCTCTCTTTCTCTCTCTCTCTCTCTTTTATATTTTTTATATTAACTTTTAAATATTATAATGTTTGAATAAAAAGCTAATGAATTTATTTGACACTTCCAGTGAAAGATGTCTGCAGTGATTTTGAGAAACTAAACTGCTCTCAAGGTTGCATAGTAGACATTAAACAGAACACTTCATATTGTTTCTGTGCTGATGGTTACCAGCTAGTTGGCAAAGACACATGTGAAGGTAATGTTTATCTTAATTATGACATAAGTGTATAACTGAAATCTATTCTAGGAGAGGAAGTTTTAAAAATAGATTAACATTCACAATTTGGTTACAGACATCAATGAATGTGAAGTATCAACAAAGAACTTGTGCAGCTTCAAGTCTGGATGTGTTAACAGAATACCAGGATACAGCTGTTCATGTCCCCCTGGGTCAAGTTTGGACAATGATGGACGCAACTGCATTAGTAAACAAACCTTAAATACTATTTACAAAACTATGGTTAAAAATTCTTATGGAAATGGTTTTTTTTAAATGCTGTTTTGGTGATCTGTGAGAATTTTTAAATAGAAATGTGTCATTTCTTATTATGTAATTATTTTTTTTTACAAAGCTTAAATCGACTCACTCTGTCTTTCTGGTAAAAAGTTTGTACATGTTATTTCTCCCACACACTCTATCAGGTCAAGCCTATTTCTTTTACCTGACAACACATGAATAAAAAAAATAAAAATTATTAATTAGTTAATACTATGGGTAATTAATTATTTTGTTTGGTATCTTAAACAAGGGAAAGAAATTGTAATTAACTGAGGGGTGGTATAAACTGAATTAGTATCTTTATAGGTCGCTGTCTGAGTGAACACAAGCCATGAGTTCGAATTCAGGTTGCTCCATCCCCCTTTTTTTTTTTTTTTTAATAAATGCTATTTTATTGTTAGTCTCGACCTATTACAAATTTAATTACATGACTGACCCAAACTAATTAATAAAACTATGCTTAATATAAGCTTTGTTGGCTTTTTTAGAGTATTTTAAAAATATTTTCTTATTTAATTAAAATAAATTTGTAGTGGTTAATATTTTAAGACATTGATTCCAATGTTTCCTGCTTACAGACTGTAGTAGCACGACTTGGGGAGTCAATTGTTCAAGATCTTGTTCTTGTTCTACTGGAGCATTAAGATGTGATAATGTTAGAGGATGTATTTGTAGACCTGGATATACAGGTATGGTTAATGCAAGATTATAATGCTATGTTAACTCTGTGCTCTGGATAGAAATTCTTATTTATTCCTGTAAGAGTTTAGGCTAGGATGTAATTATATTCAAATCTGAAGGAACATCCAAAACTTGTAAAACAAAACAATGTCATTGCGATGTAAGATTCATTGTATTTTTTATTGTCCTTTATTGATATGAATGTTAAATCAGATTTAATGAACATATAAGCAATATTTTTTTCTCACAAGAAAACACTTAAAATGTGA
Organism: Biomphalaria sudanica; assembly: GCA_036873155.1. Lineage (NCBI taxonomy): Eukaryota > Metazoa > Mollusca > Gastropoda > Planorbidae > Biomphalaria > Biomphalaria sudanica. Next base: position 556,042 of record JAZGLO010006685.1, read on the forward strand.
CTAAATAAATCTACCAAGAACTAGATCTAATTATTCCATCTCATTTCCCAACCCTAGGAGTTTTCTGTGATGTGGATGTGAACCAGTGTACCAATGGGGAATTACAGTGTAATGACAGACAGGATTGTGTGAGTCGTATAGGTCCTGATTCATGTGTTTGCAAATCTGGTTACAGACTTAATGGCACATTGTGTGAAGGTCAGTAAACAAAATAATTGATATGAACTTTTTCTTACAAGAACTATTTCTTAAAAAAAAAGATTTAAGAAAAATTTATCTAAACAAATTTTTATCTAGTTGTATGATGCCACAGAAATTTCAATGTCATTTCATTAAAAAAAAATAATAATTGTATTTAACTCTTATTATGAATGTTTGAAAACTTTTCCAAAATGTTCATTCAACAAATTGTAATAATTAATAAACACATATTGTTCCTTCATTTAATTATTTAGTGTACTGGTACTGTATGTGTGATATGTCATAAATGTTGCTTGAACTCTTTAGATGTCAATGAATGTTTGGATCCAAGGTTAAACAATTGTCAGCAGACATGTCAGAACTCTGTTGGCAGCTACAGGTGTGGCTGTTATAAAGGATTTGCTTATAATGCATCAACTAACACATGTGATGGTAGGAAGTACCATTTTTTTTATAGCCTTTGTTTTAATTTGGTTGGTAATTTATAAGAAGTGTGGTTCAGCACACTCACTAGTTAAGTTTAGTTTTGAAAAATGTAACTTTTTTTTTTCTAATAATGATCTATGTTAGTAGATCCTCTTCTTCTTCTTCTTCTTCGTTCTCATCCAACATAGATGAGGTTGCGTGTCAATATGTTTTGCGCCAGGAGGCCCATTGACTCCGACTTCAGCCTGCTTTTCTTTCTGGGTGTGCTCCCATAGCCTTTGATCATCCAAGATCATCTGCAAGGCAGCAGGTGTTTATTTTCGGAGTTTTCTCACCTAGATGAACTGCTATCCCTAGCTAACGAGCTTCATCTACCCGGGTTTAGAGTTAGAGCGCCCTATACACGCTTTTTGCAATCATTTCCCTGGATTTCTGAGATGTTTTTAGTAAATATTCTAACCACTGGAATACTTCATCTCATCCTCCATGACTGCAAACCAGTTGGTCCGCGGCTGTTTATTTGCTATTCACAGCTAGCCCTTATATCTAAGGGTCTTTCCCCTATCCGCCACCTGGGGACGCGCTTGGTAGAAGGTGGTAGCTCCCCCAAGAGTAGATCCTCTAAAAGATAACATGCATCTAATCTAGTGTTTCTGTATTTTGGTACTCAGATATCAATGAATGTGCTCGACAAATAGACAGATGTACAAGTGTATGTATCAACACATTGGGCAACTACAGGTGTTCATGTACACCTGGCTATGTCCTCAACAGAGATGGATATACATGTGATGGTAAGATTATCTTATTTGTGAAAAACAATTGATTTTTCTGGCTTTTATTAGAAAATAGTTGAGACTTTGAAAGAGATGTTTGGCTCCTCGGTAGCAGTGAAGCTGAAAAAAGAAATTGTACTAATTCCTTCAAAAATGAATATGCAATTACAAAATGAAGAATGTTATGAATTATTGTAATTGATTTGGAAATGCGATGGATAATAGCTAAAACACTCTGCTTTTATCTGTAATACATTAAATCAGGTTTTAGACTGTATTGAGTTTGAGTTCTAAAGGATGCATGATATGTTAGGGAAAGAGAAGAAAAGAATCATTGTGTTGGTCAGGCCACTTCATTAACTGTCAACCAATGATAATCCATGAGCTCTACATATTATAATCTTTATGATATTAGATCTCTAAAGGAAACTTTTTCTTGGTTTTTATCATAATTACCTCAATTTTTAAAAATGAATATATTGTCCATTCATCTTTATTTATAGGTCATTTTAAAATTTGAGTTTCATTCTGATGGTAATCTTCTTTTTTTGTTCACAGTGACCAGTGTGTGTACCAACAGTTCATTGTGTCAGTACCAGTGTATTAATGTCAATGGAAATGAAACTTGTTTCTGTCCTAAAGGACAAGCTTTAAACAGTGATTTGAGAACCTGTAGAGGTTTGTTTTATTTTATTTTATATTTTCTGCAAAATGATTGAGGCGTAGGTTTAAATAATATTTTACTATTTTTGTTTCTAATATATTTCTTTTTTTTCATTTCAAGTTTATTATTGTATTATTTGTATCAGATTTAGACTTGTGCAGCTCTAGTTCCTGTAGTGATCTGTGCAGTGAAACACCTGACAATACAAGTGTTATATGTTCCTGCCCTCCTGGTAAATCTTTGGCTGCAAATGGAATTATTTGCCAGTGTAAGTGTATCATATAGTCTCTTAACATATTTTCTTTATTTTAGAATAATATTTATAGACAGTTGTCATGTCCTTAAAATTTTAATTACAATGAATATATTATTATAATATAACTACTTATGTAGCCTATCTATAATATGAAGCAGAAAGTAAGGCATATGTATATATGTATGTCCCAAATAGAAATCAAAATCGTTTGACCAATTTTGATAAAAACTTGGCATAAATGTTCCTTGTATACTAACTGGAAAAGTAACATGTAAAGTAACTCTAAAACAAACTTAAGACCCTCAAAAAAAAGTTGCCCTACTCTATGAAAGTATTACTATGTCATGGATCTAGGTCATATAGCCATGTTTACATGAGACAAGACACAAAGGTCACACATGCGCGAAACAGAAAATCTCTCTAAGCCTAGATCTTATTCTAAGATGATAGATCTGCTCTTCGCAAATATTTTTTTTTAACTATAACACATGAGCATACAAAATATAGTCCATTCATTTATTAAAATTAACCTTCAAATTTGTGTTTCAAAAGTTTTTACAAAAATTTGTTCCCTAATGCAGCAACTTATTCATCTACATTTAAAAGCCATTCATGATATTGTGTGTTTATAACACACTAGACACTACTGAAAGGTCACGCATACGCAAGACATAACATTATTACATTCACACATTTGCTTCACTTATAACATTATTATTTTGTTTCATTGTTTCTAATACACTACATCAGTGATAAAATCAGTGATAACACAAATAAAGACCCATGGGTAATATATATATATGTGTTTGGCAGCTTTTATTTTATTTTAAGTAAAGGTCCTCTTTCTAACAAAATGAAAATGATACAGTAGGAAGGATGAGAAGCTTCATTATGGAACTAAATTAGAATTTCATTCCCTTTTATATAATCACTTTTCATTTTGGTTTTATTTTGTTTCTTATACATTAGCTTGTCCAAGTGGTACATGGGGAGATAACTGTGCCAACCAGTGCAGCTGTTCTCCTACTACCACACAGAGTTGTAGCCCCTTTAATGGGACCTGTCAATGTCAGAGTGGATGGACTGGTCCTGACTGTTCCCAAGATATCAATGAGTGTATTCAAAACCAAGCTATCTGTGCTTCTAAAAATAACACAGATTGTCTCAACACAAATGGAACCTATATCTGTAGTTGTAAGCTTGGTTATGGGAAAACAAATGAAAATGATGAATGTCAAGGTGAGGCTTCCTGAAAGTATTTGTTAGTATTACTTATTATATATAACTAGTGGACACACGTCGTAGCATACACCGTTATTATTGCAGGGGCGGTCTTAGGCCTATGCAACCGCAGTGGGCCCCATACTTTCATAGGACTCGCGCTTATTCTAGGTGTAAATTATGAAATAAAACCATTTTATAACTTATAACAGATTTCTTGCGGCCGCCTGATTTACCAGGAGCTCCTGGAAATCTCCTGAAATTGCAAATGTATGAAAAAGTCATGGAAATCTCTGGAAATTATTAAAATCTTTTGAAAACATACAAATCTCATGAAATATATAGACAAAAATTGTCATCCTGGTGTGTCATTTAATATGAAAAACGCCAATCCTACACACAATAAATAAAAACGGCATTATGCATTACCCGTATTTGTGTAATCTGGTGAAAGAAGCTTCTCCCACCTCAAACTAATGAAGAATTTCTTGAGGTCAACAATTCTCGTAGATAGATTGAAACATTTGGTAATTCTTGCTATTGAGTGTGATCTATGTTGGAAATAAAATATTTATGATATACTGTTTGACTTCGCTACACGCAAGGCTCGTAAAGTAGTTCTGTAGGTAGTAAAGAATGAATAAAATGTAAAGACGAATTTATTTTCTAATACAAACTTTTAAATTTCATGTATTATCCGTATCACTACCTAAACTTGGCCCCGTGAAATCCGTTTTGCATAGGGCCCCACAACAGTTGAGTCCAGCCCTGCTATTTAGTGACTAAAACTACATGGAGTAGAAATAAAAAAAGAGTGATCTTTCCATGACTTCTTGGTTGGTCACAGCGGTTAAGTCCAGCCCTGCTATTTTGTGCCGGGTGAATACTACTTGTTCTCCCCCCCCCTTTTTTTTTCATAGGGTAACTCTAGCTCGTCTGACTTGCAGAAATAAATACAATAATACAACTGAGTGATATTTACTTTACATATATGTATATATATATAATAAAAAAAAATTGATACAGTGAAATCTAAAATGTTCTTATGTAATAAATCATGCATCTTTCCTTTTTTTTGTTATTCTTTATGTTTTGGGGTTGTTTTTTTATTGGATTTTCTATGACACAGGCAGGTAGAAGACCATAATTTAACCTAGACTTGTTATTTATACCTGACATTGATCAATGCCTCAGAAACATGGACAGTTTACAGAAAACATGCAAAGAAACTGCTACACTTTCACATGACATGCTAAGAAATATACTGATTGTCAAATGGCAAGACAAAATACCAGATACTGAAGTCCTTCGAAGAGCGGGTCTGCAAAGCATCCATACAATCCTGATGCAGTCCCAACTGCCATGGGCAGGACATGTCTGCAGAATGAAAGATAACCGCATAACTAAATGACTCTTGTATGGCCAACTAAGCAAAGGAAAGCGCTCGCAAGGTGGTCAAAGAAAGCGCTTCGGTGGTCAAAGAAAGTGCTTCAGGGACACCCTCAATGCTTCTCTGAAGGCGTTCAGCATAGACTCAGCCACCTGGGAAACAGGCGCATGACAGAGCATCATGGGGTCACGCTGTGAAAACTGGCACACAGGTTGCTGAGGAAAAGAGAACCATGCTGGCAGAAGAAAAACGCCAGAGAAGAAAAGCAAAGTCCACAAATCTAGCTCCAGCTGGAATAACCTGCCCAGTGTGCAGCCGAACATTCCGGGCTCACATAGGACTCACCAGCCACATGAGGAAGCATAAAACCCCAGTGCAAAGCCCTCAGCCCCCTGGATGACAAAGTGATCATCATAGAACCACAATGGACGAACTATATATATTTATACCTGACATGAACATTTCATTTGAGCTGAACATAGGAGTTGTTCTGATACTATATTTGTTCTCAATACCAATAGTATTGCAATCTGGTCACTGTGCATACTTATAGTGATTATCGTGCTTAATTTAGTATATTAATGAATTAAAGATTTAAATACTAACATGATTTATATTTTGATTAAATACATTTCAATGTGGGATATTTAAACAAGAGGCTAAGTAAGCTAGAGCTTGGCTATATAGCAAAAGAGCTAGAGGTTTGATACCCAACTCGAGATGAGCTGTGTTTACTGAGTGCCTAAAGGCAGCACAGAAAACCATCTCCCAGATTCCCCCTTCCCCACTGATACAAAAATGAATTCTCCGAGCATCATATTAGCATGAAAGTGGGCCTATATAAAAGCTTTTTTAAAAAATTAATTATGTACAAGAACATATCTATTTTATTTTACTAAGTTTATACTAAATGTTTTGTGTTAAAAAGCTTCTTGTCGGCTCTTTAGTATAGCTTCGAAATTGGACTGAAGAAGAAGAATAGTGATTAAATAATTGTCACAATTAATATTACTAGTGACAAGATTCATATGTACATCTTCACAGCTTGCAGTGACAACTTCTATGGTAAAGACTGTAGCCAACAGTGTAGCTGTAACAGCTTTCATTCAACTTGTGACAAAACAAATGGAACTTGTCTCTGTAACAAGGGATGGACTGGTCCAACATGTGATGATGATGTAGATGAGTGTACAAATAGTAGTAGCTGCAATAGTCTAAAGAATGAAAAGTGTGTTAACACACCAGGAAGTTTTTCATGTTCATGCCAAACTGGGTATTACAGACAAATTGCTACACAAGACTGCACAGGTAAGGATTAAACATATACCGGTACTTTAAACCAATGTTAAGTAGAAATACATGTATAGTGTTCAAATCTTGAAATCAATAGATTGAAATTCTAATTTTGACTTTCACTCTCTAGTTTTTGCTTCTTTTTTTTCTTTATTCTAAGCTCAGAGTTGCTGTTTGTTCAGTTTATAAGCTTAGAGTTGCTGTGTGTTAAGTTTCTAACACATTATTTGGTTATTAAAATTTTTTACTTCAATTTTCTGACTAATTTAATCTATAGTTTAATAAAAAATAAAAATTGTCATCATCAGTATTTATGGTGGATTTTAGTTGAAAATACTTCAACAAAACAATTTTTAGTTTCATTTCAGAATCATTGTCTTATATTTGTAAGCCTCCATGCACTAAAACTCCATGATGAAATCACTTTCTTGTAGTGCAGTGTTCTGTAGGGTTTGCCTGTCTTTGTACAGGGCTAGAACCCCTTCATGCACCAGTCTTACTTTTGAAATTGTTTCTGAGCACCCTGAAATATTTAAAATTTCATAGGATCCCTTATATTCTTAATGAAAAATGTCTTTAAAATTCTAATCAACTAAATAAGTAAATGTTATAATTCGTAATTTTTTTTAAAGCATAATTTTCCTTATATAGTATATAAGTTTGTTTTAAAAGTATAGTTTCATTTATGCTGTACAGTTGGTTAAATTTATTTCATCTTTGAGACAAATTAGCACCAAAATAAATGGTTCAATTTATAACAAAGAGGAATTTCTTTTTATCATCAGTGTGCCCACCATTCTTCTATGGAGAGTTCTGTTCTCAGTCTTGTGCCTGCAGCTCTGCCAATGCTAACAGTTGCAACCAAGTCAATGGAACCTGCTCATGTACAGCTCAATGGAAAGGAACAAATTGTTCTATAGATGTGGATGAATGTCAGGACAAAACATACACATGTCCTAGCAATAGTTACTGTACCAATCTAAATGGTGGCTATACATGCACTTGTGCTTCAGGCTACTTCAAAAATGTTTCTAACAACACCTGTCAAAGTAAGTTCTTTTGTCTTTTCTTCTCTGCTGTGTTTTTCTCTTTAAATATGTCCCATTTTGGGTAAAACAATATTTGGTTGATGGGGTATTAAACTGAATAACTCATATACAGTTTGATTTATAACTTGAAAATATTTAATAGAGATCTACAATTTTTTTAAATAAATGTCACATAAACTTATTGGAGATTTATTATATCATAAAAATAAACAAGTATACCAGTTCAGATTAGCTTGTCTAATTCAGTTTGTTTTTGTAACATTAATTTGTACTAAAATTAGATCAACCCCAATTAAATGTACCATTAATATTCAAGTTAAGGGGACATTTGCTCGACAAAAAAACAGATTACTGTTTCTCAGCTTCAAAAATTGTTGGGCTGCAGTATGTGACTTGGAACGTCATACAATAGTCCCTAGTTTGCTGCCAAGCCTCTCATCTTGAAGGATGTTTGATAAAGGCATAATAAATGTAGAAAAAGTAGAAAATAAACTAAATGTGTGATAGATTGTTTAAGAAAGTGCCAAGATAAATAGGTAAAATAATGATATAACAAAATTCCTAATAAAATTACATATGTCTGCAATAAAAATCTTAACTCATTCAAAGCAGAACGAAGAGAATGAAGAGAATAAGTTAAATTAATTTTTTATCAAATAATAATTTTAGCTTCATTTTAATTTAATCTCATACTAATTATTATTTGTATTTTACAAATCAGGCAAGTATAGTATGATGATATTGAAAGATCTAAAAAGGGTGCATGTTTGATAGTACATTAATTAACAAGAAAATAACTCCTTTTTCTTTTCAGCCTGTGCATGCAATATGTCTAGGACAATGTCATGCGACCCAACATCTGGTTATTGCTCTTGTAAGTCTGGTTGGCAAGGCTCTACTTGTAATGAAGATGTTAATGAATGCTTAGATCCCAGTAAATACAACTGTACACCAAACTCAACTTGTAACAACACATTAGGTGGATATGAGTGTCTGTGTTCACAAGGATATTACAAGAATATAAGCACCAGCAAATGTGAAGGTTGGTCTGCACATTATATTGAATAGAATTGATAGATTACTAAATGCAATGCATTTTTAATGAGTTATCAAACTTAATTAAGTTTTTGACATTCTGCTTTTTTTTTTCAGATGTTGATGAATGCAAAGACATCGCTAACAAGTGTCCCAACAACAGTACTTGTTCTAACACAGTTGGTTTCCTACTTGTGTCATTGTGTTGATGGATTCTTTAAGAATAACACTCTTAACATTTGTCAATGTAAGTTATTGCCATTGGTTGTGTTTTAATTTAATATCAGTGTATACCTAAACAACTTTTTTTATTGTAATTTTATCTAACTTTCCTTTTTGCTTGATTTTTACTTGTAGGGTTTTATATGCTTGCTCAGTGTGCCTATTTAGGTTTCTGGGAAAAGGTTAATATGCTGCCTTTAGGTGCTCAGCAAATTCAACTCTTGAGTTGAATGCTAAATTGAAAATTCCTTGTTGCCATTGGAATATAAATTAGGGCCTCATCATTCAGGGATTAAGTAGTTTATGAGAGTCAGCCTTAAATCTCATAATCTGTGGCCAAACAGAGCCCTGTATATTTTTAAAAAGAACTGGCACTAATATTCCTCTTTGGAAAATCGCAAGGAAATTAGGTTTCCTTAGCTACCAAACTATTTATTCTAACTTAAGCATTTTATGTTTAATATTCATTGTCTAAAAGTGGTAATTATTTTTAAAAAATGATAATGAATTTCTACAATTAGTGAATGATTTGACTATGTATTAATTTTGATTTTGCAATTCTAAAGAATACAAAATTTCACTTAATTTATTTTCAGCCTGTGAATGCAATATTTCTCAAACCTCATTATGTGATACAACATCTGGTAAATGCTCTTGTAAATCTGGTTGGCAAGGCTCTACTTGTAATGAAGATGGTTAATGAATGCTTAGATCCCAGTAAATACAACTGTACACCAAACTCAACTTGTAACAACACATTAGGTGGATATGAGTGTCTGTGTTCACAAGGATATTACAAGAATATAAGCACCAGCAAATGTGAAGGTTGGTCTGCACATTATATTGAATAGAATTGATAGATTACTAAATGCAATGCATTTTTAATGAGTTATCAAACTTAAGTTTTTGACATTCTGCTTTTTTTTTTCAGATGTTGATGAATGCAAAGACATCGCTAACAAGTGTCCCAACAACAGTACTTGTTCTAACACAGTTGGTTTCCTACTTGTGTCATTGTGTTGATGGATTCTTTAAGAATAACACTCTTAACATTTGTCAATGTAAGTTATTGCCATTGGTTGTGTTTTAATTTAATATCAGTGTATACCTAAACAACTTTTTTTATTGTAATTTTATCTAACTTTCCTTTTTGCTTGATTTTTACTTGTAGGGTTTTATATTGCTTGCTCAGTGTGCCTATTTAGGTTTCTGGAAAAGGTTAATATGCTGCCTTTAGGTGCTCAGCAAATTCAACTCTTGAGTTGAATGCTAAATTGAAAATTCCTTGTTTGCCATTGGAATATAAATTAGGGCCTCATCATTCAGGGATTAAGTAGTTTATGAGAGTCAGCCTTAAATCTCATAATCTGTGGCCAAACAGAGCCCTGTATATTTTTAAAAAGAACTGGCACTAATATTCCTCTTTGGAAAATCGCAAGGAAATTAGGTTTCCTTAGCTACCAAAACTATTTATTCTAACTTAAGCATTTTATGTTTAATATTCATTGTCTAAAAGTGGTAATTATTTTTAAAAAATGATAATGAATTTCTACAATTAGTGAATGATTTGACTATGTATTATTTTGATTTTGCAATTCTAAGAATACAAAATTTCACTTAATTTATTTTCAGCCTGTGAATGCAATATTTCTCAAACCTCATTATGTGATACAACATCTGGTAAATGCTCTTGTAAATCTGGTTGGCAAGGCTCTACTTGTAATGAAGATGTTAATGAATGCTTAGATCCCAGTAAATACAACTGTACACACAAACTCAACTTGTAACAACACATTAGGTGGATATGAGTGTCTGTGTTCACAAGGATATTACAAGAATATAAGCACCAGCAAATGTGAAGGTTGGTCTGCACATTATATTGAATAGAATTGATAGATTACTAAATGCAATGCATTTTTAATGAGTTATCAAACTTAAGTTTTTGACATTCTGCTTTTTTTTTTCAGATGTTGATGAATGCAAAGACATCGCTAACAAGTTGTCCCAACAACAGTACTTGTTCTAACACAGTTGGTTCCTACTTGTGTCATTGTGTTGATGGATTCTTTAAGAATAACACTCTTAACATTTGTCAATGTAAGTTATTGCCATTGGTTGTGTTTTAATTTAATATCATGTATACCTAAACAACTTTTTTTATTGTAATTTTATCTAACTTTCCTTTTTGCTTGATTTTACTTGTAGGGTTTTATATTGCTTGCTCAGTGTGCCTATTTAGGTTTCTGGGAAAAGGTTAATATGCTGCCTTTAGGTGCTCAGCAAATTCAACTCTTGAGTTGAATGCTAAATTGAAAATTCCTTGTTGCCATTGGAATATAAATTAGGGCCTCATCATTCAGGGATTAAGTAGTATATGAGAGTCAGCCTTAAATCTCATAATCTGTGGCCAAACAGAGCCCTGTATATTTTTAAAAAGAACTGGCACTAATATTCCTCTTTGGAAAATCGCAAGGAAATTAGGTTTCCTTAGCTACCAAACTATTTATTCTAACTTAAGCATTTTTATGTTTAATATTCATTGTCTAAAAGTGGTAATTATTTTTAAAAAATGATAATGAATTTCTACAATTAGTGAATGATTTGACTATGTATTAATTTTGATTTTGCAATTCTAAAGAATACAAAATTTCACTTAATTTATTTTCAGCCTGTGAATGCAATATTTCTCAAACCTCATTATGTGATACAACATCTGGTAAATGCTCTTGTAAATCTGGTTGGCAAGGCTCTACTTGTAATGAAGATGTTAATGAATGCTTAGATCCCAGTAAATACAACTGTACACCAACTCAACTTGTAACAACACATTAGGTGGATATGAGTGTCTGTGTTCACAAGGATATTACAAGAATATAAGCACCAGCAAATGTGAAGGTTGGTCTGCACATTATATTGAATAGAATTGATAGATTACTAAATGCAATGCATTTTTAATGAGTTATCAAACTTAAGTTTTTGACATTCTGCTTTTTTTTTTCAGATGTTGATGAATGCAAAGACATCGCTAACAAGTGTCCCAACAACAGTACTTGTTCTAACACAGTTGGTTTCCTACTTGTGTCATTGTGTTGATGGATTCTTTAAGAATAACACTCTTAACATTTGTCAATGTAAGTTATTGCCATTGGTTGTGTTTTAATTTAATATCAGTGTATACCTAAACAACTTTTTTTATTGTAATTTTATCTAACTTTCCTTTTTGCTTGATTTTTACTTGTAGGGTTTTATATTGCTTGCTCAGTGTGCCTATTTAGGTTTCTGGGAAAAGGTTAATATGCTGCCTTTAGGTGCTCAGCAAATTCAACTCTTGAGTTGAATGCTAAATTGAAAATTCCTTGTTGCCATTGGAATATAAATTAGGGCCTCATCATTCAGGGATTAAGTAGTTTATGAGAGTCAGCCTTAAATCTCATAATCTGTGGCCAAACAGAGCCCTGTATATTTTTAAAAAGAACTGGCACTAATATTCCTCTTTGGAAAATCGCAAGGAAATTAGGTTTCCTTAGCTACCAAACTATTTATTCTAACTTAAGCATTTTATGTTTAATATTCATTGTCTAAAAGTGGTAATTATTTTTTAAAAAATGATAATGAATTTCTACAATTAGTGAATGATTTGACTATGTATTAATTTTGATTTTGCAATTCTAAAGAATACAAAATTTCACTTAATTTATTTTCAGCCTGTGAATGCAATATTTCTCAAACCTCATTATGTGATACAACATCTGGTAAATGCTCTTGTAAATCTGGTTGGCAAGGCTCTACTTGTAATGAAGATGTTAATGAATGCTTAGATCCCAGTAAATACAACTGTACACCAAACTCAACTTGTAACAACACATTAGGTGGATATGAGTGTCTGTGTTCACAAGGATATTACAAGAATATAAGCACCAGCAAATGTGAAGGTTGGTCTGCACATTATATTGAATAGAATTGATAGATTACTAAATGCAATGCATTTTTAATGAGTTATCAAACTTAAGTTTTTGACATTCTGCTTTTTTTTTTCAGATGTTGATGAATGCAAAGACATCGCTAACAAGTGTCCCAACAACAGTACTTGTTCTAACACAGTTGGTTCCTACTTGTGTCATTGTGTTGATGGATTCTTTAAGAATAACACTCTTAACATTTGTCAATGTAAGTTATTGCCATTGTTTGTGTTTTAATTTAATATCAGTGTATACCTAAACAACTTTTTTTATTGTAATTTTATCTAACTTTCCTTTTTTGCTTGATTTTTACTTGTAGGGTTTTATATTGCTTGCTCAGTGTGCCTATTTAGGTTTCTGGGAAAAGGTTAATATGCTGCCTTTAGGTGCTCAGCAAATTCAACTCTTGAGTTGAATGCTAAATTGAAAATTCCTTGTTGCCATTGGAATATAAATTAGGGCCTCATCATTCAGGGATTAAGTAGTTTATGAGAGTCAGCCTTAAATCTCATAATCTGTGGCCAAACAGAGCCCTGTATATTTTTAAAAGAACTGGCACTAATATTCCTCTTTGGAAAATCGCAAGGAAATTAGGTTTCCTTAGCTACCAAACTATTTATTCTAACTTAAGCATTTTATGTTTAATATCATTGTCTAAAAGTGGTAATTATTTTTAAAAAATGATAATGAATTTCTACAATTAGTGAATGATTTGACTATGTATTAATTTTGATTTTGCAATTCTAAAGAATACAAAATTTCACTTAATTTATTTTCAGCCTGTGAATGCAATATTTCTCAAACCTCATTTATGTGATACAACATCTGGTAAATGCTCTTGTAAATCTGGTTGGCAAGGCTCTACTTGTAATGAGATGTTAATGAATGCTTAGATCCCAGTAAATACAACTGTACACCAAACTCAACTTGTAACAACACATTAGGTGGATATGAGTGTCTGTGTTCACAAGGATATTACAAGAATATAAGCACCAGCAAATGTGAAGGTTGGTCTGCACATTATATTGAATAGAATTGATAGATTACTAAATGCAATGCATTTTTAATGAGTTATCAAACTTAGTTTTTGACATTCTGCTTTTTTTTTTCAGATGTTGATGAATGCAAAGACATCGCTAACAAGTGTCCCAACAACAGTACTTGTTCTAACACAGTTGGTTCCTACTTGTGTCATTGTGTTGATGGATTCTTTAAGAATAACACTCTTAACATTTGTCAATGTAAGTTATTGCCATTGGTTGTGTTTTAATTTAATATCAGTGTATACCTAAACAACTTTTTTTATTGTAATTTTATCTAACTTTCCTTTTTGCTTGATTTTTACTTGTAGGGTTTTATATTGCTTGCTCAGTGTGCCTATTTAGGTTTCTGGGAAAAGGTTAATATGCTGCCTTTAGGTGCTCAGCAAATTCAACTCTTGAGTTGAATGCTAAATTGAAAATTCCTTGTTGCCATTGGAATATAAATTAGGGCCTCATCATTCAGGGATTAAGTAGTTTATGAGAGTCAGCCTTAAATCTCATAATCTGTGGCCAAACAGAGCCCTGTATATTTTTAAAAAGAACTGGCACTAATATTCCTCTTTGGAAAATCGCAAGGAAATTAGGTTTCCTTAGCTACCAAACTATTTATTCTAACTTAAGCATTTTATGTTTAATATTCATTGTCTAAAAGTGGTAATTATTTTTAAAAAATGATAATGAATTTCTACAATTAGTGAATGATTTGACTATGTATTAATTTTGATTTTGCAATTTAAAGAATACAAAATTTCACTTAATTTATTTTCAGCCTGTGAATGCAATATTTCTCAAACCTCATTATGTGATACAACATCTGGTAAATGCTCTTGTAAATCTGGTGGCAAGGCTCTACTTGTAATGAAGATGTTAATGAATGCTTAGATCCAGTAAATACAACTGTACACCAAACTCAACTTGTAACAACACATTAGGTGGATATGAGTGTCTGTGTTCACAAGGATATTACAAGAATATAAGCACCAGCAAATGTGAAGGTTGGTCTGCACATTATATTGAATAGAATTGATAGATTACTAAATGCAATGCATTTTTAATGAGTTATCAAACTTAAGTTTTTGACATTCTGCTTTTTTTTTTCAGATGTTGATGAATGCAAAGACATCGCTAACAAGTGTCCCAACAACAGTACTTGTTCTAACACAGTTGGTTCCTACTTGTGTCATTGTGTTGATGGATTCTTTAAGAATAACACTCTTAACATTTGTCAATGTAAGTTATTGCCATTGGTTGTGTTTTAATTTAATATCAGTGTATACCTAAACAACTTTTTTTATTGTAATTTTATCTAACTTTCCTTTTTGCTTGATTTTTACTTGTAGGGTTTTATATTGCTTGCTCAGTGTGCCTATTTAGGTTTCTGGGAAAAGGTTAATATGCTGCCTTTAGGTGCTCAGCAAATTCAACTCTTGAGTTGAATGCTAAATTGAAAATTCCTTGTTGCCATTGGAATATAAATTAGGGCCTCATCATTCAGGGATTAAGTAGTTTATGAGAGTCAGCCTTAAATCTCATAATCTGTGGCCAAACAGAGCCCTGTATATTTTTAAAAAGAACTGGCACTAATATTCCTCTTTGGAAAATCGCAAGGAAATTAGGTTTCCTTAGCTACCAAACTATTTATTCTAACTTAAGCATTTTATGTTTAATATTCATTGTCTAAAAGTGGTAATTATTTTTAAAAAATGATAATGAATTTCTACAATTAGTGAATGATTTGACTATGTATTAATTTTGATTTTGCAATTCTAAAGAATACAAAATTTCACTTAATTTATTTTCAGCCTGTGAATGCAATATTTCTCAAACCTCATTATGTGATACAACATCTGGTAAATGCTCTTGTAAATCTGGTTGGCAAGGCTCTACTTGTAATGAAGATGTTAATGAATGCTTAGATCCCAGTAAATACAACTGTACACCAAACTCAACTTGTAACAACACATTAGGTGGATATGAGTGTCTGTGTTCACAAGGATATTACAAGAATATAAGCACCAGCAAATGTGAAGGTTGGTCTGCACATTATATTGAATAGAATTGATAGATTACTAAATGCAATGCATTTTTAATGAGTTATCAAACTTAAGTTTTTGACATTCTGCTTTTTTTTTTCAGATGTTGATGAATGCAAAGACATCGCTAACAAGTGTCCCAACAACAGTACTTGTTCTAACACAGTTGGTTCCTACTTGTGTCATTGTGTTGATTGGATTCTTTAAGAATAACACTCTTAACATTTGTCAATGTAAGTTATTGCCATTGGTTGTGTTTTAATTTAATATCAGTGTATACCTAAACAACTTTTTTTATTGTAATTTTATCTAACTTTCCTTTTTGCTTGATTTTTACTTGTAGGGTTTTATATTGCTTGCTCAGTGTGCCTATTTAGGTTTCTGGGAAAAGGTTAATATGCTGCCTTTAGGTGCTCAGCAAATTCAACTCTTGAGTTGAATGCTAAATTGAAAATTCCTTGTTGCCATTGGAATATAAATTAGGGCCTCATCATTCAGGGATTAAGTAGTTTATGAGAGTCAGCCTTAAATCTCATAATCTGTGGCCAAACAGAGCCCTGTATATTTTTAAAAAGAACTGGCACTAATATTCCTCTTTGGAAAATCGCAAGGAAATTAGGTTTCCTTAGCTACCAAACTATTTATTCTAACTTAAGCATTTTATGTTTAATATTCATTGTCTAAAAGTGGTAATTATTTTAAAAAATGATAATGAATTTCTACAATTAGTGAATGATTTGACTATGTATTAATTTTGATTTTGCAATTTTAAAGAATACAAAATTTCACTTAATTTATTTTCAGCCTGTGAATGCAATATTTCTCAAACCTCATTATGTGATACAACATCTGGTAAATGCTCTTGTAAATCTGGTTGGCAAGGCTCTACTTGTAATGAAGATGTTAATGAATGCTTAGATCCCAGTAAATACAACTGTACACCAAACTCAACTTGTAACAACACATTAGGTGGATATGAGTGTCTGTGTTCACAAGGATATTACAAGAATATAAGCACCAGCAAATGTGAAGGTTGGTCCTGCACATTATATTGAATAGAATTGATAGATTACTAAATGCAATGCATTTTTAATGAGTTATCAAACTTAAGTTTTTGACATTCTGCTTTTTTTTTTCAGATGTTGATGAATGCAAAGACATCGCTAACAAGTGTCCCAACAACAGTACTTGTTCTAACACAGTTGGTTCCTACTTGTGTCATTGTGTTGATGGATTCTTTAAGAATAACACTCTTAACATTTGTCAATGTAAGTTATTGCCATGGTTGTGTTTTAATTTAATATCAGTGTATACCTAAACAACTTTTTTTATTGTAATTTTATCTAACTTTCCTTTTTGCTTGATTTTTACTTGTAGGGTTTTATATTGCTTGCTCAGTGTGCCTATTTAGGTTTCTGGGAAAAGGTTAATATGCTGCCTTTAGGTGCTCAGCAAATTCAACTCTTGAGTTGAATGCTAAATTGAAAATTCCTTGTTGCCATTGGAATATAAATTAGGGCCTCATCATTCAGGGATTAAGTAGTTTATGAGAGGTCAGCCTTAAATCTCATAATCTGTGGCCAAACAGAGCCCTGTATATTTTTAAAAAGAACTGGCACTAATATTCCTCTTTGGAAAATCGCAAGGAAATTAGGTTTCCTTAGCTACCAAACTATTTATTCTAACTTAAGCATTTTATGTTTAATATTCATTGTCTAAAAGTGGTAATTATTTTTAAAAAATGATAATGAATTTCTACAATTAGTGAATGATTTGACTATGTATTAATTTTGATTTTGCAATTTTAAAGAATACAAAATTTCACTTAATTTATTTTCAGCCTGTGAATGCAATATTTCTCAAACCTCATTATGTGATACAACATCTGGTAAATGCTCTTGTAAATCTGGTTGGCAAGGCTCTACTTGTAATGAAGATGTTAATGAATGCTTAGATCCCAGTAAATACAACTGTACACCAAACTCAACTTGTAACAACACATTAGGTGGATATGAGTGTCTGTGTTCACAAGGATATTACAAGAATATAAGCACCAGCAAATGTGAAGGTTGGTCTGCACATTATATTGAATAGAATTGATAGATTACTAAATGCAATGCATTTTTAATGAGTTATCAAACTTAAGTTTTTGACATTCTGCTTTTTTTTTTCAGATGTTGATGAATGCAAAGACATCGCTAACAAGTGTCCCAACAACAGTACTTGTTCTAACACAGTTGGTTCCTACTTGTGTCATTGTGTTGATGGATTCTTTAAGAATAACACTCTTAACATTTGTCAATGTAAGTTATTGCCATTGGTTGTGTTTTTAATTTAATATCAGTGTATACCCTAAACAACTTTTTTTTATTGTAATTTTATCTAACTTTCCTTTTTGCTTGATTTTTACTTGTAGGGTTTTATATTGCTTGCTCAGTGTGCCTATTTAGGTTTCTGGGAAAAGGTTAATATGCTGCCTTTAGGTGCTCAGCAAATTCAACTCTTGAGTTGAATGCTAAATTGAAAATTCCTTGTTGCCATTGGAATATAAATTAGGGCCTCATCATTCAGGGATTAAGTAGTTTATGAGAGTCAGCCTTAAATCTCATAATCTGTGGCCAAACAGAGCCCTGTATATTTTTAAAAAGAACTGGCACTAATATTCCTCTTTGGAAAATCGCAAGGAAATTAGGTTTCCTTAGCTACCAAACTATTTATTCTAACTTAAGCATTTTATGTTTAATATTCATTGTCTAAAAGTGGTAATTATTTTTAAAAAATGATAATGAATTTCTACAATTAGTGAATGATTTGACTATGTATTAATTTTGATTTTGCAATTCTAAAGAATACAAAATTTCACTTAATTTATTTTCAGCCTGTGAATGCAATATTTCTCAAACCTCATTATGTGATACAACATCTGGTAAATGCTCTTGTAAATCTGGTTGGCAAGGCTCTACTTGTAATGAAGATGTTAATGAATGCTTAGATCCCAGTAAATACAACTGTACACCAAACTCAACTTGTAACAACACATTAGGTGGATATGAGTGTCTGTGTTCACAAGGATATTACAAGAATATAAGCACCAGCAAATGTGAAGGTTGGTCTGCACATTATATTGAATAGAATTGATAGATTACTAAATGCAATGCATTTTTAATGAGTTATCAAACTTAAGTTTTTGACATTCTGCTTTTTTTTTTCAGATGTTGATGAATGCAAAGACATCGCTAACAAGTGTCCCAACAACAGTACTTGTTCTAACACAGTTGGTTCCTACTTGTGTCATTGTGTTGATGGATTCTTTAAGAATAACACTCTTAACATTTGTCAATGTAAGTTATTGCCATTGGTTGTGTTTTAATTTAATAATCAGTGTATACCTAAACAACTTTTTTTATTGTAATTTTATCTAACTTTCCTTTTTGCTTGATTTTTACTTGTAGGGTTTTATATTGCTTGCTCAGTGTGCCTATTTAGGTTTCTGGGAAAAGGTTAATATGCTGCCTTTAGGTGCTCAGCAAATTCAACTCTTGAGTTGAATGCTAAATTGAAAATTCCTTGTTGCCATTGGAATATAAATTAGGGCCTCATCATTCAGGGATTAAGTAGTTTATGAGAGTCAGCCTTAAATCTCATAATCTGTGGCCAAACAGAGCCCTGTATATTTTTAAAAAGAACTGGCACTAAATATTCCTCTTTGGAAAATCGCAAGGAAATTAGGTTTCCTTAGCTACCAAACTATTTATTCTAACTTAAGCATTTTATGTTTAATATTCATTGTCTAAAAGTGGTAATTATTTTTAAAAAATGATAATGAATTTCTACAATTAGTGAATGATTTGACTATGTATTAATTTTGATTTTGCAATTCTAAAGAATACAAAATTTCACTTAATTATTTTCAGCCTGTGAATGCAATATTTCTCAAACCTCATTATGTGATACAACATCTGGTAAATGCTCTTGTAAATCTGGTTGGCAAGGCTCTACTTGTAATGAAGATGTTAATGAATGCTTAGATCCCAGTAAATACAACTGTACACCAAACTCAACTTGTAACAACACATTAGGTGGATATGAGTGTCTGTGTTCACAAGGATATTACAAGAATATAAGCACCAGCAAATGTGAAGGTTGGTCTGCACATTATATTGAATAGAATTGATAGATTACTAAATGCAATGCATTTTTAATGAGTTATCAAACTTAAGTTTTTGACATTCTGCTTTTTTTTTCAGATGTTGATGAATGCAAAGACATCGCTAACAAGTGTCCCAACAACAGTACTTGTTCTAACACAGTTGGTTCCTACTTGTGTCATTGTATTGATGGATTCTTTAAGAATAACACTCTTAACATTTGTCAATGTAAGTTTATTGCCATTGGTTGTGTTTTAATTTAATATCAGTGTATACCTAAACAACTTTTTTTATTGTAATTTTATCTAACTTTCCTTTTGCTTGATTTTTACTTGTAGGGTTTTATATTGCTTGCTCAGTGTGCCTATTTAGGTTTCTGGGAAAAGGTTAATATGCTGCCTTTAGGTGCTCAGCAAATTCAACTCTTGAGTTGAATGCTAAATTGAAAATTCCTTGTTGCCATTGGAATATAAATTAGGGCCTCATCATTCAGGGATTAAGTAGTTTATGAGAGTCAGCCTTAAATCTCATAATCTGTGGCCAAACAGAGCCCTGTATATTTTTAAAAAGAACTGGCACTATATTCCTCTTTGGAAAATCGCAAGGAAATTAGGTTTCCTTAGCTACCAAACTATTTATTCTAACTTAAGCATTTTATGTTTAATATTCATTGTCTAAAAGTGGTAATTATTTTTAAAAAATGATAATGAATTTCTACAATTAGTGAATGATTTGACTATGTATTAATTTTGATTTTGCAATTCTAAAGAATACAAAATTTCACTTAATTTATTTTCAGCCTGTGAATGCAATATTTCTCAAACCTCATTATGTGATACAACATCTGGTAAATGCTCTTGTAAATCTGGTTGGCAAGGCTCTACTTGTAATGAAGATGTTAATGAATGCTTAGATGCCAGTAAATACAACTGTACACCAAACTCAACTTGTAACAACACATTAGGTGGATATGAGTGTCTGTGTTCACAAGGATATTACAAGAATATAAGCACTAGCAAATGTGAAGGTTGGTTTACCTTTCATATAGCCACACAATTATTTTTACAGAATTTCTTAAACAATAATGAATTAAGTTTGAACGCTTCTTGAACATCTTTCAAACAAAATTAACCCTTCCAATTAAAGTAACTGGCCAAATTTTAGCTGAAATATTTTCACCAGTACTTGAAATAAGTCGGCAGCACTCACTTCCGTTTTTTTTTTTAAAATACCTCTAACATGCTAAAAATTTTCAAACTTTCAATGAGAACTTAGTTCATTTTTTTTTTATATAAACAAAATAATAAAGAACTAAATGATTGATGAAACATAAGTGCATTTGTTGATATATACCTTAAAAATGTCCTTGTTGATTTCATTACAGAATGTCTTGAAGGTTATTATGGAAACAGTTGTAGCAATAGCTGTAGCTGTAATACCACCAACTCTAACTGTATTAAAACAACTGGGGTCTGCATGTGTCACCCTGGCTGGACTGGAACCACATGCAATCAGGACATCAATGAATGTGCTAATGCTAGCATTTGTAACACCTCTAAGAATGAAGTATGCTCCAACATACCTGGCAGTTATTCATGTGACTGTTTGCCTGGATATTACAGAGATACTGACTCTTACTGCACAAGTAATTTTTTTTTTTGTATTAGATCTATGTTTCTTTCTTTCTTTTATTATGTCAAGAAATGGGGATTCCAGTAGCATTTTATTTTTCTAATTAGGACTTTGAAATTAGTATTAGCATTTCTTTTAAGGGCGAGTTACACACATGCCCACATGCATACCATACATGCATTCACACACATATAGATAATCTGTGATAAATATCAAAGTAAGAATCTTTTGGGGAACTACCTTTTAAACATCATGCTCTATTTCCTTTTATTTTTGGACCGTCTGAACCAACATAAACTTTTATTTATGGGAAATAGCAAAAAATATAACTTATTAAAACCCCAAAATCCAATGACTACAAAGAACAAACAAGTCAATTGGCTTTTTAAATTTCAGCATTACAATTCAAAATTATCTTTTACATATATTTATGAATGAAGGTTCACTTTGTGACAATGTATAACAAAAAATACTTCTTTCTTTTTATATAGAAGTGAATGAGAAACAATTTAGTTTAAAAATTAACTATAGCATCAAGGATACAAATACAAACTTAAGTGATCCGATGACATATAAGACTTTGGAAAAGCAAGTAAACAGTAGTGTGAGTACCTTTTCATCCAAATTAGAAGAAACAAATTTTACTATTGAAATAAATTCAGTTTTGTTAGAAAGGACTTTGAAATTTAATGCCATTTTTTTGTTATGTCTCTTGTTCTATTTACTTTTATTATGGGGCTGTGCAGTGGCATTACTAGAGTTTGTTTCACCAGGTGTATTAAGCTTACGGTATCACACCCATCACTAATCCTCCCCCTTCACCCCACCAAAAAAACAACTTCCTATTAAAACCCATCATTGACTTCTTTTCCTTTCATTGTTTGGTACACAATTTTAAAATATGGGTCACTCTTTCTATTTTAGAAAACAAAAAAGTGCAAGAAGTGATAAGTCCTAACCTGGCATAAAAAAGATGGGTCAATGTTGAAATGCCTTCTTTAAAAGAATATTTGTAATCGGTCCTGTTAAATGTTGTATACGTTTTAGTCTTCTTATTCATTAATAATTATTTGTTAATTCTATATGCAATTTAATAATGGTTAAATATTTCTATATCTAATCCACTTTCATCCTGTAAAAATCAAATATTTCTTTCAGGCCTTATGATCTATAGAGCAAATAATGTAAAAGTGATCTATTTCTATGGTTGATAGTTAATGAGGAAGTAATGTCCACATCACAATGACCAACCACCTTTACTTTTCCAAACAAATGTTTTGTATCCATTAGACCTAAGTGAACTCATGGACATTGCGAAAAATCCCAAAATAAAAAATCCCAATCTTTACACAAATTTCAACACAGGACCCCTTTGGTTCAGAACCCAATTGCATCTAATAATCTAACCCCTTTTGCACTTTAAATTTTTTAACTAAAGCCTGACATTTTTTTCCTAGAATAATTACATTCAAGAATTTTATTCTGTTTAATTTTTCTCCTTAGCTGGATAACCATTTTAGAAGCTTTCTCAAGGCACTGAAACAAATAATTGTGCTATCATTGAGGTAGGCATTTGATTTCCCAAGCTTTATTTGTTTTTTGTTTTTTTCATTAAATATATTGGTTTAAATATGAAGATACTTACACTATTATTGATTTTTTTTTCATTGTGTACAAAAAATACTATTTTTCAACACAATTATAAAAATGATATTTTTTTTTGTCTTTTTTTATATATATATATTTCTTAGTTTTGACATACATTGATTATCAACTTACGGAAAATCAAAATCTATAATGTAAATAAGCATTATTTAAACTTATTTGATGTTTGCCTAAAATCATTTTTGTTCATTCGTTTTTTTATTAGGTCTGGAAGTCTTATAGTGAATTTTGATTTAATTTATGGTAACAATGAGGATCCTACAAAAGTAGTTCAAGCAGCGAAAGCACTTTTAGTAAAACCTTTTTTGTTAGAGAACCAGACATTTAAAGTAGAGTCATTGAATTTTAGCAATGCATCATGTGAGTTGTTTTTTTTTATAGCTGGTTAGACAGTGTACAATTTTATAGCATTTCTACTTTAATCTATAGTTAATTTTTGTTTACTTTTCCTATAATTTAACTATCCAAAATGAATGAACTGCTAATTTATACCAACTGCTATTTTAGTTGACAGCTCTACAAATCCTTGTAAAATAAGAGAAGCTTTATATGAGTGTTTAGCCACAGAGGTTTGTGTTGAGAATGCTACAACAGCCATATGCAGGTATGTGAAATACAAATGTAGTTATGTGTTGAAAGAAAAGATATTTTGAAAGAGTTCAAACACATTAAAAAGTAGCCATCACACACCCATTCTAAACAATATTTTCAAAATATTAAGCAGGCTTGAACACACATTGTGTAATCACTCAACAAAATGTTATAAACTAATATAATTTGATAAAGTAGAAAAAAATATTTCTCCTTTTTAAGCAAGATGTATTTAGATGGCATTTTTAGTAGTTTTTTAATTAGTTATAACACACATTGTCTTTTTCTCATTGCTTTAAAAATGATTTATGTGTGATACGCTATTGTTTTGCAAATGACTTGTTCAAAGAAGTATTCTTCAAATATATTTTTTTTGTATGAGAAAATATATTGTAAATGTTTAAACTAATTTTTTTTTTATTTTCTTCTACAGTCCCAACACATGTAAGTAATTTCTTCAGATTTATTTACTATTAGGAAGTAAATAGTTAAACTTTTAAAACTTTTTTTTTTTGCTAACCTTAAATTATTTGTCACTTTACTACTGTGTAATTAGTATTCATGTTAATTCTGTTCAACTTTATATCTGTTGGTTATAGACTTTTAATTTTTTTTTTAATTATTACAGAATAAATAATATATTATATTTATTAACTATCTTGGCACTTTTTGAATAACATGTCCTCACACATCAGTACATGTCAGTACACACTAAGTCTCTACTTAAACTACCATTATTTGATTTGAAATAGCTGATGATAACAGATTGACAATTGGACTGGCTGTGGGCATCCCTCTCTTCTGTCTCTTGTGTGCTGTAGTTATTGTAGTCTGTTTCTGGGTCAGACACCAGAAGAAAAGAATGGGCAGAGATGACAGTGCTGATGATGAGAGGTAGGATACTTGATTAGGCACTTTGGACCTATAGCTGTATGCAAGCTTTTTCTTTTTGGATAATAAAGGGAAATATTTGTAAAATCTGTGAAAGCTCTTTTACAGCTTTGCAATCAATACAGTTGCACTGAATAAATTATGGCTCTTAAGTAGCTACTCATATACATGAGGTAAAAGTCTCGGTATTAGCAAGGGTCTGAACAATGTTGCCCACACAGCAGGTCCCCCCTCTCCATGCAGCTGATGTTGAGTTTCCAATATAATTTGGGATCATCTGCATCACAGATTCTACCAGGGTGTAGCACAGTGTGCTGCACATTATGTAAGGGTCTTTGGCTCCTGACTTTTTCTCAAAGTTGTCTCTCAAAGCCTTTCCCATAGTGACCCTCATAGGAAAGATATCTTCATGTGTTTTGATGGGAAAATTGGAAAGATGATCTATATTAATCAATTCTAGAAAAGGACATTTTATAAAAAGCAGAATATATTTGAACTAAATTCTTTTTCTAGTCAGATAAAACTTCTGCCCTGCCCACATTCCTTGTTGAAGTTCTCTTGAGTTTTGTATTTTCCCAATGAAAATATTGAGTGGTGCTCTGTTTTTCATTTTTTAGGATAGAGCAATGGGTAGTGGAGGGATGAAATAAGAAACAAAACATTGGAAGCAAAGGGTGGACTTACTGATGGGAAAGAAATGAGTCACTATAGCTCTTAATTCCTTTTCCTAAGGCTTGCTGTGCAGAATGAATCCCTTGTGTGTCTATGTATTTGTGTAAATTGTTGTTGAATATAAACTTTCTCTAGTCATCTTAATGTATATATGAAGAGCTTATGTTAACTTGAGTCTAAAAAGAACATTTGTTTAATTTTTAGCTACTTCCACCAGCCATTTGCAAGTGCATTGCCAACACGTGGTATCTGGGACAGGCGATCTCATCCTGGCTCCTACCTGAATGAAAGACTTTCTGCAGTCTCTAGCGATTCAAGTTCTGGTCAGATAGTTGTGCGTAAAAAACACCAGTTTGATGATAGCTATAAGGACTCACCTTGGAACAAAGGCAAGAAAAATGAAGGTAAGGAGTTTTATCGATTACTTCTATTTTTTTGGTCATTGTGTTGTATTCAGATATCATACCTTCTTACCTTTACCTATCCCTTCCTTAGTCTGTTGGACTGTTGGGGCACCTTGCAAGATTTGTAGACTGTCTTTCTCCATTCCTCTCTGTCATTTGCCTTAGTAAGAACCTCTTTCAATGGCATGTCCGTCCATTCTTTTATGTTGTCTTCCCATCACTTTCTCTGTCTGCCTCTTCTTCTTTTTCCTGGTACTGTTCTCTGAAGGAAGGTCTTTGCCAGCCCTGAAGACCTTGTAATATGGCCATATATTTTTACCTTTCATTTTTTTACAAAATACATTTTTCAAAGGTTTATAACATTGTTTTTGGCTGTTTAACAAATATGAGTGTTTAACAAGATCAAATTGTTGATTCTCAAATGTTTGTTTTTGTCATAGATGATGATCAAGGAAGATTTACTTGGGATTTCTTGTACAAAACTCTACAAATTGATGAAGTATGTATTGATTTTTATACATTACAATTAACATCATTTACTTATTTTTTATAATAATATTTACTTTTGAATTAGGAAAATACTATATTTATGTGTTTTTTTCTTTAGTAATTTTAAAGACAATGTTTTTGTTTGTTTGTTTTTCTCAGGATTTTCAAATCCCAAGACCACAGTTGGATCCAGTAAGCACTTCCTTTAGTTATTTTCAACTAGAAATTATTTATTAGTTACAATAGCAACCAACCTTTCATTTTTTTTAATGTACAGATGCTGTTGTAAAATGTATTTGGAGATGTGATTTCAGGCATTTTGCTAGCTTAATTCTTGGTTATGAAATTGTATATGCTTTGCACTGCATTAGTTGCATTTAGCATGGTTTCAGTTGGTAGTTCAAGTCTTTTTATTTTCCAATTCAGTCTCATGTTAGTCAATAGTGGATTATTCCAAGTGGATTGTTTCCTTTTGCTTTTAACTTAGATGAACGAAGAAGAAATTTACCCTACTAGCTAACAGCTTTACAAAGTTCCAGAAGATATGCATATAGTAGTCTTTACAAATCCATGTTCCTCTTTTCCTGACATGTTTAAATTGAATTTATTTTAATAACAAAAAGTTTTCTGCTTAATAATTTGTGTGGGCTATATTGCTGTTCAGTATTATTTCTCCTGGAGATTTCCCTTTTCTCTGACATGATTTAACTTCTTACAGTTTTCTGTTAGAGCTTAAAATATTGGAATTGTTTGGTGTCAGGTTCACTGTACAAATCTTCCCTAACAATACTCAGATTTATTGGTCAGTGCTAGTTTCCAACAAGTTTCTAGACTTCACTAACATTGACCTCTGTATAATTTTCTTTTTTTATTTTGAAATTATCTTGATAACATTTAGTTTAATAGGTTTGTTTATAAAATTATAAAGAGTTTAAATAATTCAGGTTAGGCAAAAAAAGTTAAAGGTGTTAAAAAAAAATTGGAGCTTTTGATTGCATAACAACTAAAGCCACCTCATTTTGTTTGACTTGTTGGATATTATGGTTCAATAAAGATTGTTATGATCCTCACTATCCAGGCTCTTTGTAAACACTGCTCCACATAACAACCAACTCAAAAACGACAACAAGAGTTTCAAAATAATGTGATACTTTAATAAGTAATACTTAACAGTCAATACTTCATAATTGGCAATAGGATACACTGGCTCAAATGCTTTACTGAACATCACCATACTGCTGCTGTAAACTCGACTGTCTCTCTATCTCATCCTGGACTTGTACTACATCACTCAAGAACTCACTGTACCAGACATGCTCCACCACTGAGGGCAAACAGTTCTGGACTGAACTCTTACACACTCTGTCTCTGGTTCCTGAAGGCTTTTTTGATCACATGATCATATCACGGGTCATATTTACATGTTGTGTTCATACCAGTAGTGACCCTTGTCCATTGACACAGTTGACTGCTAAATATCATTCTGACCTGTATAACTGGCCTGTGTCATATGTCAGCTGATCACACACATTTAATCTTATTGTTTCTCCAATACAGATGCAACTTTGTAATTGAGAGAAGCCTCTAGAATATATCAAACTTCAACTGTTTACATACCTGTGTCTTATAATATCTTCAAGTTATTGAAAAATGAAACTTTCAAAATATCTTTTGCTTTTATCTATTAACCTTAATTTTGTTTGTGTGTTTCTTTCAGGGTTACACTTCAGACATTTAGCTTCATCTCCACACCAATGTTCTTTCCTGCTGCCCTTGTTGATATACAGTTCAAACTTGATTTTGTTTATATTAGATCATGTAACAAACTGCTTCTTGTAAAACAATGCCTTATACACGCAATTTATATACATATCTTATAAATATATTTATTTATCCAACATTCCATTATACTTGAAGATAACAAAAGTTGTATTAATGATTGTGATGAAGTGGTTTTTTTTTAATGTAACATGTTCCTAAGTGTAACTTCACATTTATTTCTATGTATAAAGTAGTTTTTATTTATACTGTATTTATCTCATATTTTTTAACTAATAAATTTCACCTATGATTTTCTATTGGCTTATCCTTTACGGGTAAAGAAGGTAAGCATGATCTATTTATGAAAGCCTTATTTATGATTCCTTCATTTCATATTGATATTGCTGGCAATATACAATTATTATTTATATCTTTTTGAAGATTTTGTTGTAAATATTTTCTTTCATTGAAAAATTATTTTAAAACTAAACATAATTTGTAATTATAATTCTATATTTATAAATTGTGCACAATGCTTAGATACATCATTTAGAGATTTATATTAAGTAAATTTTTATGACTAAAAAGTTAACAAATTTGTCTTTATAATAAAACTTTTCAAGAAATTTGCCTCTTCCTTGAATTACAAAAAATCTGTTTGCATTTAGTTTTCTTTTTTCTACTACAAAAATGATAATATTTTCTCTTATATTTCTAAGGAGAAACTTTATTTTCTCTGGAGCTTGTTTCTACTTGTTGATCTTTTGCTCATTAATTTGAAAACTAAGTTGATGTTTACTTGATTTATTGTTTCAAAAATAAGAAACTGTATGAACTTGTTACTATTTCTTCTATGTTTTTCCTTGTGATGACTTAGATCTCAGTGGATGTATACATGAATGTGTGACTACAATTGTTATATTTTTTATATTGTTGACCCTTGTTATATAGAGGAGAGCATATTTTTTTATACCAATAATAAAATTGTTATACATTAATGTTGCCTTTTGTTCTAATTGTAAATCTGACAACTAGTATATTCTTCAGTACACGCAATTCTGAATCCTTGTAAGCCGTTTCATTATTAAGCTCATTTCAACTAAATAGTTTAAAATAGTACAAGATGTAAATGCACAAGGAAATTAATGAGAGTCTTTCACCATGAAGGCCCAATGGCTAACTCTCCCATCATCCAATAAAACTAATACAAACAATTTCTTTAAGAAATATATTTTG
The DNA here is from genome assembly GCA_036873155.1 of Biomphalaria sudanica. Taxonomy (NCBI): domain Eukaryota; kingdom Metazoa; phylum Mollusca; class Gastropoda; family Planorbidae; genus Biomphalaria; species Biomphalaria sudanica. The sequence goes on from JAZGLO010006685.1 coordinate 585,099, forward strand.
TTTTTACAAATCAACCAGAACATAAAACTAAAAGGCTCTATAACCTTGGTTAAACAAAAATTAGAATATGCATCCTTGGGACCTCTCAAGAAAATATAAATAAACTAGAACATATTAGAGCTGAGATATTTATTAAGAAAATATAAATAAACTAGAACAAATTAGAGCTGTGATATTTATTAAGAAAATATAAATAAACTACAACATATTAGAGCTGTGATATTTATTAAGAAAATATAAATAACCTAGAACATAGAGCTGTGATATTTATTAAGAAAATATAAATAAACTACAACATATTAGAGCTGTGATATTTATTAAGAAAATATAAATAAATATTTCGGCATTAACGGTCCACTGCATCAGTGGATTAAAGATTTTCTGATAGGGAGAGAACAAACTGTAATAATAAATGGCTCTAAATCAACACCAATAACAGTAAACTCAGGTGTACCTCAAGGAACAGTCTTGGGTCCACTACTATTTTTAATTTACATAAATGATTTACCAAATTGCATTAGTTCAGGAACAAAAGTCAGATTATTTGCAGACGATTGCATAATATATAGAACAATAAAAACAAGACACAGATATTTTACAAAGAGAATTAGATGAATTACAGAAATGGGAATCAAATTGGAGCATGTCTTTCCACCCAGAAAAATGTCAGTTGTTAAGAGTAACAAAAAAACTAAAACAAATTAATTCCACTTATCTTATTCATGGCAAACCAGTAACACAGACTAAAAACTCAAAATACCTAGGTGTTATAATAAATGAAAAACTGTCATGGAATCCACATATTGATGAAACTATAAAAAATCCAACAAAGCATTAGGGTTTATTAAAAGAAATTTCTATAAATCAAATAAGAACATAAAACTAAAATGTTATTTAACCTTGGTTAGGCCAATAATAGAATATGCATCCACCGTGTGGGACCCCTCAACTCAAGAAAACATTAAGAAACTGGAACAAACACAAAATAGAGCAGTGAGATTCATAACAAACGAATATTCACATTTGACTAGGGTAACACCATTAGTAAAATCACTAAATTTAGAAAGCCTTCAGGACAGAAGACTCAAAAGTAAAGTAGCAATTATACATAAAACACTGAACCATAATCTTCAAATACAAAAACAAAATTTAATAAAATACTCTGAAAGACACAAAAATAAAGGCACATTCCTCGTCCCATATGCTAGGACAAATTTGTACAAATACTCCTTCTTCCCTTGTGCTATTAGAGCATGGAATGGGTTGCCTGAGCTAGCCAGAAAAACCAGTGACTTGGCAGAATTTAAGTCATTGGTTAATATGCATGACTAAATGCATGACGCGTAGGACGTAATCATCTTCTTTTTTGAAGTAACGTCTGTATTATATAAGATAACTAGAACATATTAAAGCTGTGATATTTATTAAGAAAATATAAATAAACTACAACATATTAGAGCTGTGATATTTATTTAAAAAAAAAAAGAATGTTCCCTTTTGACCATTAATAGTACATTTAGAGACGCTCAAAGAAGGAAGAGTTGAACAAATATTTCGCAATACTTCGTCACATACAAACTGCCCTAGTACACAAAGAGAAAGGCACAACTCTTACTCCATAGGCCACAACGTGTGTTCCTTCTCCCCTAGTTCCAGGTAAACCAATGACTTGGGCAAGGTTTAGTCTCTAATGAGCGTATGCATGACCAGATTGACACATGGACATGAAATCAAACAAAGCATTAGGGTTTTCTCAAAAGAAGTTGCTTTAAATCAAATAAGAACATCAAACTAAAATGTTATTTAACCTTGGTTATCTTATCTTATATAATACAGACGTTACTTCAAAAAAAAAAGAAGATGATTACGTCCTACGCATCAAGTGTTTAGTCATGCATATTAACCAATGACTTAAATTCTGCCAAGTCACTGGTTTTCCTGGCTAGCTGAGGCAACCCGTTCCATGCTAACCAAACTGATATATGGCATAAAAAGTATTCTTAATATGTCTTTTTTTGTCAAAATGTGTGCATTTTTATGTTAATTATGAATTAATGAAAGAAGTTCCTATGCAATAATTTTGAATTAACTTTATTGACAACTTTTTGCATAGAGCATCCAATAATCTTGGTTGACCATTTGAGTATTTCGATATGTCCAGTGGCCCATATTCTACTAATTATTCTTAGCTTTTAAGTACAGTAGTTGTCTGATTTAATTTGATATATGTTGCCTCATCAGATATAAGAAACACTATGCATAAGATAAATCTAGAAGGAGAGGCTTGTAAAATGGATTACAGGATCAGGGTTTAAGGCAGTGGTTCCCAAACTTTTTTTTCTCATAGGCCTCTTGCCATGTTTTCTGTTTTTCGGTAGACCCCCTGCTTAGCCTTCAAATTCTTGCAAATTCAACTTTTTTTTTAAAACTAATTTCTAACTGCAGTGAGTTGAAGAAAAATAATTTAAAGCTACATATTAAGTTATAACTGTTAAAAAAAATCAGAAATAAACCAATTAAAATAGCAATAAATATGTAGCCTATTGCTGAAATCACGAAAACACTGGAAATGTTTTTTTTCTTTTTGCAGGTTGATCATCCGTTGCTAGGGATATTATGTTTCATATAGGAATTTGTTGTTCTATGAAGTAGTTCTTCAAACATTAAATATTAATTAATTTGTAAACATTTTCACAAAAATCAGTTTCTCTTTTATTTCTTGATCTTTCACGTGTGGCTCAAATTTTAGTCCGCGGAGTCCACTAACAAGAGAAAGGGCGAAGGTGAGTAACTGTCGACTAAACCTGTAAGCTTCGAGCAGAAAGCGCGCACATTCCTCGTCCCATATGCTAGGACAAATTTGTACAAATACTCCTTCTTCCCTAGTGCTATTAGAGCATGGAATGGGTTGCCTGAGCTAGCCAGAAAAACCAGTGACTTGGCAGAATTTAAGTCATTGGTTAATATGCATGACTAAATGCATGACGCGTAGGACGTAATCATCTTCTTTTTTGAAGTAACGTCTGTATTATATAAGATAAGATAAGATAGCCTTGGCTCGCTACCCACTCAAAAGAAGGAAAACTGAATTCAAAACTTGCCTTGCAAGTAAACCCAAACACGGGAAAGGTTTTGTGGGTAAACCCTGAGAAAAAATAAGGAGACGGCGACCATTTGGCAGTTTGCAGCACACAGCGCTACACCCTGTGACGCCACTGATCCCAAACTGTATATGTCGGTTGCAAAGAATTACATGAGAAGCTTGTAATGTTATAACTCACACCACCGATGTGCTTTTGAGCTGTATTATTGATTTCAGGATGGAATGAACCATCATAAATAATCAACGCCGAACAGTTTACATTTCTTTTTAAACATTAGGTACATGTAGACAAAATTAAGCTATTTAAATAAGTATTGAAACTAAATATAACAATTGTTTGTTTGAATAGCAGGATAAATATCTAAAATCTAAAGTAAAATTCATACATTAGTGTATGAAAGAAATACATTAATGGGATGTCACGAACTGCTTAAATGAAATCTATTATCGTAGACCTCCGTGGATATCTCATAGACCCCCAATTTATTTATTCACTTTCGTAGACCCCTTGGAAGTCTTCGTAGACCCCTGGGGTCTATATAGATCACTTTGGGAATCAATGGTTTAAGGGAATCAACAATATGTTGTCGAAACCCAAACATTTAGTACGCAGCAGTGACTGTCCTTACTTGAAAACGAAAACGAAAGTACATAGCCATACCAGGTATTGAAAGATTTTCTGTTTTCGCACAGTTTCTCTAAACTGTATTCATCATTTATGTCTTGTCTGACTAAGGCCGGATTTAAGGTGAAGTAGGCGGGGCTACTGCCTTGGAGACTCCACAAAAGAGGGGCCCCCACAATAGAGATTAAAATAAATATCAGAATTTCGACGGATCAGAATCTTTTACTTTCTTCTATTTCTGAAACACTTTTCTCTTTATGGGCATGTAACCGACAGTCAGGTGCGGACTGGTTATATGGGCATTCGGGCAAAAGCCCGGTCGACCGGTATAGCCATTGAAAGGGACGTATGGATGCCACTATGACACGTATTAAATTATTGGTATTATAATATTCTCTTATTGACGTGAGCGTCGTGTTTAAATAAAACACATTTTCCGAGATAATGTAATACCCTGCATCCGTATACAGTGCTACTAGTAGGCATCATCCTTATAGGGACGAATAACTTAGCGATTAAATAACGACATTAGGTCTATATTCCTTGATAGAATTCACTTCATGCATGTGTATAGTTATCAATACATTATCAAACTTATAATGATGTTTAGGACATAACGATGCCCATTGACCGTTTGAGTATTCTAATCTGCCCAGTTGTCCATATTAGATTCTTATATACATTGCCGATATGCCATATTGGATCCCATTTATATTGCAGGTTAAGTTTGTATATTTTTCGCTTTGTTTTTATTGCCTGTAGTAATGAATAATCGCCAAGAACGTAACTGTTTAATGTCAGTAGAAAATAGTCTCTTTGGACCAATAGTCGCTCGCCTATGAGGGTTATAAAACAGAGGTGTGGGTCTGGGTGAAAGTGGAAAAAGTATTTCAAGAGAAACGAGGACTTCAGCACTAACTAGTATAATATTAGAACTACTACCTTGGCAGAGCACGAATATTAGCAGATGCTGGGGGAAGTTGAAATAGATAATATATAATTTAGCAGTTAAATAGGGGGCTACGCCTTCATTGGTGTTACAAGAAATGGACAAACGAGTCTTGCTTGTGTTGTAGAAGAACAGCAACTGTTATGTCTTCATTATTGAGCTTACTTTGCCAAAGGCATCGTGAGAATGACATTACGTTCACCGTCAATCGCCAGTTATGTATGCGTTGGATGTGGCAAAATATGAATGTCGCAACTGGGGCTGTGTATCCACGTGAAATACTGCACTCCTCAATAATCTTCGGACTCGAAGAAAAGCTATAGCCTATATATCATCAGAAAAAAAAAAAGCAGAATGCAGTTGGCCTGTTTGTGTCACTAAAACTGTATGTTTGTGTCACTAAAACTGTATGTTTATGTCACTAAAGCTCTATTTTTCTGCCTGTTTGTTTCACCGCTTATCTTTTTTTTTTAAATCCTAAGCACAAGGTTTTAAGATGGTCCATATTGCAAGCAACTTTTCACACATATTTTGTATGTATTAATATAACCTTGCGTCACATGTACTGTTTTCTGGATTATTAGGGTGCTCAACAGACCATGACATTCTTGTGTTGTAGAACACGCTGACGAATGGCACAGCATATCATAGTTCTTTTATTTAGTCTGAGATATCATTCAATATACTCTCCCCGTATTCAATCCAAGTACTTCCTTGTGCTTAAAACGAGTTCAAGTTACACAATAGCCTGCTAACCGTATGAATATTTTTTAAATGTTAATATCTGCGGTGCTAGAAGCCGAGACATCATACAATTCAAACCTCCTGCTTGGTAAGTAGAATGTTTCTTTTTATTGTAGCGGTGTTATGGTAAATATGGCTGCCTGTTTGTGTGGTATGAGCTCTGGACTGTCGTCTTGATGGTTCCGGGTTCAAACCTATCCGATGCCATCCCCCGCCGTCCTCCGGAAAGTTTGGGCTTGGATGTAATAATTCTCTAGGAAACGTCGAAATACAAAACAAAAACAAAACAAATCTGAAAATTATAACACTGGAGCTTCTTATTTAATATCAGCCTCAAGCCCTTAATAAAGACCTTTTTTTTTCTATTTGAAGTAAGTTCAATTGTCTATTTACACTTTTTAAACGTTGCAGACCTATTTATGTATAGCAACCAAAGTCGTATTTCCTTTTTTTTTTTATTCTTAAGTAGTCTTATTTACCTAAATCTAAGTCTGCTTGCTATTCACACAAAATCGAATTTCGTTAACCGAAGCTCACAATCACTCGTAATAACTTCATATTAATAGTAAAATCATTCAAATATCGTCATGTTTCCTATGCAGTGAACACCTTTTTGGTGTATACTGTGTATAAAATAAAGTGTAGATAAGTTTGCTTTTAAAAAGGTACATGGGTACATGATTATTTTTGCGCACTTTTTGCACTGCAGAATCAAATTTTCTAAGCTCTTGTTTGTGCACAAAAGAATTTCAATATGTAGAAAGCATTTGACTTTGATAAAATGACTTAAAAAGTTATTTAAAGACAAATTGGCAACTAACTTGCGGTGGTGAAGGCGATTTGCCACAATTTTTAGCTGCCACGCACGGAGATGCTGTTAAAACTATAGCTCAATTATTTTTTGTTTAGTTGGCAACAACGGCGTTCAATTTAGCGTCCTTGACATTTTTTCAGTTTACGTAAAAATCTCATCTCATCTATAACAATAACAAAATATGGATTATAATTGATTGTTAAATTTCTAACATACTTTTAAATAAAGTCGGTACACGTTTCTTTTTAAACTGTTAAGTTTCCTAATTTGTACATATCAATATTTATTTCGCAAAAAAAAAATAATTGAGAAAGTTATGTTAAACACGTTTATATATATATAGGCCTATATATAGTTTCCTGATTTGAACATATCAATATCTATTTCGTAAAAAAAAAAATTGAGAAAGTTTTGAGGTTTTTCATATTTTGAATATTCTTTAAGATTTGAAGAAAATTACATCCTAGCCAAAGCATCCCTCAGGTATGGTCCGGGACCATTGAGACCATCGATCCACACTCTAGAGTACTTACCACACGATAAAGCAAGCATCAAATATACTCTAATATTCTCAGGAACTAGTCTTTAATAGTGATAGTATGAATTATAATAAACCGTTTTGTCTCAAGAGCGACATTGGATGTACTCATAAGAAAAACTGGACTAGTATTTGCTCTACAAAACACTTTTCTAGCGTTAGATAAATTCGTCATTCCAGGGCCGGCCTTGGATAATCGGAGGCTCCAAGCGAAGTTAATTTGGGCCCCCAAATGATATTTTAAAAATACCTTTAAAAAAAAAACAACGCTTATATTAAGTGTAATTGTATCTATTAGTTTGGATCATCCATGTAATTATACTCTGGACTGACTGCAACGTAATAAATCTGTGCAGTTAGAAATACTTTTACAAAGCACATATCAACTCTGTATGGTAAAAAGTTTATTTTACACCCAATCTCGGAAAAAGCTTAAATTTTGCACAATTATTTCTTTTACTTTATAACACAAGAATAAATTTAAAATAAAAACAACAATTAGTTAATTAACTGTTAGTAATTTATTATTTTGTTTGGTATTGTAGTGACCTAGTTTAGTTTAGAGATTATGCTAGTTTTGTAAATAAATATATTGTGCATTGTTTTTAAAAAGTAGTGACATAGACAGACGAATGACGTCGTCAGAATAAGGGCACATAGGAGAATAATATAGCTAGGGCTTGTAGCTAGATGTATATTGCATCTCCTGCTAATTAAAAAGACGGATAGATAGACAAGACGATCATCCCCATCTGTAAATAAACATCAGTTGAAGACTTCACAAGTTTTATTAAGTATATTTAATTGTTGTGTCCCTTGAATATGTTCACACTATAACACACAAAATCCAAGCCAGGACAGTATCTTGAACAAGGGAAATAAATCGTACTTGACAGATGTGGTGGTATAAGTTGAATAAGTCCTCTTAAGGAATCTTTTTTTTTTTATGCCTTCGAAAAAACGATCATGTAAACATTCACAAGATATCCTCTTCTTCCCTCCCTCTTTCCCAACTGATCCAGATAAATGATAGCGCATTCAGAAAGCTAAAAGCTAAACAAAAACAATTGGTAAAAATATTTCAAATCATACATATTTGTTATGTATGTTTAAGAACTGCACAGAATGTAGAAGACTAAATTAATTGATACAATTACACTTAGTATAAGCTTTGTTTTTTTTTTAAACATTTGTTATATGTTTTTTTTGTTGGTTTTTGCTTAAGACTATTATTGGTAATTTCGTGTGCCTCCAATTCGTTGAGGAAAAGTAAAGATCTGAAATTCTTAGATTATTAGTTAAAAAAAGAAAAAAAAATCTGAAAGTTAATCAACGTAATAATTTACACTCGGAATATCGATTGATTCGCAATTACAAAAGTCTCAGTTGTACACCCCAGGACTATGTAGCCTACCGCATTGGTCTCTAGTGATAGAGCAATAAGAAAAATAAACAACATTGATGGGCATAATATGAATAGACAATAGATATATATGGATGGTGGTTTGGTATGTGCTGTCGTCTGATAGTACCGAGTGCGAACCATTCATTCTATATTCTTTTTGCTTTTAACTCACTATATTGGTATATATGTATTTATTGTTGTATAGAGCACCGTGAATCAACGTGGAGTGCCTTCCCAATCTTATTAACAAAATGTTTAAACATATGTGCATATAATTTTAATACTTAGACTAGTAATTTAACTTAATTGCTCTTTCATAAGTAGATCTTACAATTGAAGAGAAAGTACAACACATTTTAAATTTGTTTGTATGACATTCATTTAACAAATACCAAAAAAAAAACACAAAAAAAAAATAGATCTAATTATCGTACAAGTGTTTGTCTATAGTTCACTACGTGGTACTACAAAAGAACTAAATTAAGCTTAATTATGGTGTATTTTGTTAGGCGCTTCCGAGCAGAGAAAAAAAAAACGGAAGTAACACTCAAATAACGAAATACAATAACACAGGCGAAAGCCCAACAATAAAAGGTAGTCGACGCTGATACTGAATGTTGAACAAGAAGCTTAATAATTACGAAGGGAACCGTCGAATGTCGTTAAGCTAAAGCTACGTATCTCTAAAGCCGTCAAGAAAATAGTCTGTTTACATCGGTTGATATTTCGCTATTCTTCCTCAGGGCCTAGTCTAGTTTTTACTAGTCCGTCATTGGTTCCCCAATTTACGAAACAAATAACAATTTGCTAATCGTGGCATAACAATATAGAAGTCCGTTTGCGTCTTTGACTAAAAATCAAAATTACAGTAGAACGTCGTTTATCCGAACGTTTATTATCCGGAGCGTCAAATATCCGGACCAGTTTTTTTTTTTTTTATCAACCACATGTACTGTAATGCACATACATGTACAGCGAAAAATAAGTGATTATTTTCCACAATAAAGGTAAAATTGCGACATTTGTCACCTATTTTGCTCGTTCTTCACGCACGTGTCCCGTATGTGATGATTTTCAATATTCGTATAGTGTCCGGTTGCATATACTGCATGGATCGCTTCGGTTTTCGGTTATCCGAACAATCGCGTATCCGAACGGTGTCCGGTCCCAATTGAGTCGGATAAACGACGTTCTACTGTATTTCTTCTTCAGAAGACTTCTAGACTCTAGTAACCGATACTTTTATTTCAAGCAATCAGATTTTCTATAATGCTTTGGGTTTTCAAGGGGCGTGGTGGCTGAGTGGTTTAGCGCTCGGCTTCCGAACCTTGGGTCCTAGGATTGAATCTTCGTGAAGACTGGAATTTTGAATTTCGGGATTTTTAGGGCGCCCCTCTAATGGGTACCTGACTTTTGTTGGGGCGAAGTAATGGCGATTACAAGACTCGTTCACTGTTGGCCATAGAAACATTTGACATTAACATCAGAGAACAAAACGTGACAGACAGACAGAGGGAAATACAGACAGCACAAAACCAATAGCGGCCATTACAAACGTCATTTCCCTTTCATAGAATTTCATTCTGATATTCTTTCTGGAAATATTGAAACCTGCATTTTTAACTGCCACACAAACTTTGTCACTTTTTTTTACTCTATTTATTTTTAAGTCTTCAGAGGGTCTGTCTGTCCACGCTGTCAAAAGACCCTCTGGTGACTTTTGAGACACTATGGAGTGCCTGAAAAAATTACAAATATCTTCAAGATGTCATATGAGGGGATGATTTGCAGAATAGTACATGGCAGACAATTGACATAGGCATTTGAAGTCCAAACAGGAGTGAGACATGGCTGTTTACTCTCTCCCTTCTTGTTTCTACTAGCCATAGACAGCAATAGACCAGAAGCGGAACGGCATACAATGGACACTGTGGAAACAGATTACCCCTGACTTTGCAGATGACTTGGCTCTTCTTTCTCACAAACAGCAGCAGATGCAGGAAAAGATAAATGTTGTTGCAGACAATTCAGACAATTGCAGACAATTCAGCTAAAATGGGTCTTAACAGAGGGAAGAGCAAGGTGTTCAAGATAAAGGCATCCAACAACACACCCATTATAGTCCAAGTTGAGGCGCTGGAAGATGTGGAAGGCTTCACCTATCTCGGCAGTATCATAGACCACCATGGAGGAACAGATGCAGATGTCAGAACTCGCATTGGTAAAGCTCGAGCAGCCTTTCATCAGCTGAAGAACACCTGGGGATCTAGGGAAATAAGTACCACCACCAAGATTAGGCTCTTTAACACCATTGTTAAGCTAAAGCTAATACTACTTTATGGAGCAGAGACCTGGAGAACCACCATCATCAGGTATTCATCAACCCATCAGCCCTAACATAGAACCCTTAAGGAAAGAGAAAGAAGGGACGGCCCAGGAATACATTGCTCAGTGATTTGGAAGCTGATGCCAAGCAGATGGGCAAGACGTGGGGACAGTTGGAGAGACTCGCCCAGAACCGAGATGCCTGGAGAAAGCTGATTGGTGGCCTATGCCCTAGAAGGGACCACAGGCTGAGATGAGATGATGATCTATTTTTACCATATTAAAATGTACACAAACATTGTAGCCTAATAATAATAATAAGGATTAATAAAGATTAATGAGTAGTACAGTATTTCCCGTGGCTACGCAGCCCCAGCTGTGACCTAAATATTTTGCCACATCCATGGCAAACATAACCACTGTCCGCGGACAATTGTGACCAAATTACAATAATAATTACATACCGGTAGCTAAAAAAATACTCAACTAATGAACTGAAATAATACTTCTTCTTTACAAAAAAATATGATTGAACAGAAACGCACAAATAAATCATAGATATGTAAATAACTCTTTTTAAATGCATAATAAATGAACATATCTAATGTGGCTAAAACAATTTGCGCCGGAATGTAATTCGCCAAAACGACTAGCACGAATCATTATTAGCTGACAAAAATTATCTCTTAAAGTACCAAATAAAAAGCACATACAAATATTTCAATAAAAGTATTATTGCCTTGTACATAGAAACCCTGATGTAGATGTCTCATGACTTGGAGGAGTAGAGAACCTGTGTTGCTGCATCGTCATAGCACTCTCACGACGCGAATGTCCATTAATGATGATGTTGATTAATCTATCGTTTATTTCGACTTTGAGGAAAGTGTTAATGTCTTTTTCAACTTAAAGACTTATTCGTACCCCTTCTAAAATTCTCGTAACTCTGAGTATCCCTAGCTCCTCTCCCTTTCCAAAAAAAAGGGATATATTTTAATAAAAAATATTTTTTGTATTGTATTCCTACATACAGAAAATAATAATTACTCTATTACAATGAAGTATTCAATGAGTGATTTTATTTTTCGCATGCTTCAGGAGCACATCAAATACATTTTAAAAGTGGGCGTGTAGAGGAAAGTTGTAACATCGACATCCATTTCCTGATCTTTGTTGAAATTTGTCTTACAATGTAAAATAGCGCGTATTTGAGTTTGTAAAAGCTTAAAATAATAATAAAGATTTAAAACATATGAAATTCTATTCTAATTTATGAACTGAACATAATAAATGGGTAGTTTAAAAAATCAGCATAGTAAACCGTGTGCAACGCGTACCCCAAACACTGCCCTGACCCCTGAGGGTACGCGTTCCCCACTTTGGGAAACAGTTATAGAGAAATTACAAAACGACCAGATATTATGGTTTTTAGGGCTACACCACACATTAAGAGTTCATTGCAATAAAATATAATATGATGTATAAAAATGTGTCGTTAGTAATTAACATTTTGAGGTTAAGGTTCGACCATATTACATTTCTTATTCTGCAGTCAGTCAGTGAAACAGGCCCCACTGTACTTTTCCTTATCTTCGATCACGAAGACATTAAATCTACTTCGTTTTTTTTTTGTTTTTTTTTTTTGTTTTTTTGCTAGATAGGCCTATACGGAATACTGTCTTAAAAGAGTTTGAATTTGTTTACTCCCGTATTCTAATGGATTCAAGATTTTACAAAGCTTATATCAACTCACTCTGTCTGTCTGTCTGGCCAAAAGTTTGTACTCGTTATTTCTCCGACTCCCAATCACGGATCAAGCTGAAATTTTGCACAATTATTTCTTTTACCCGACAACACAAGAATTAAAAAAATATTAACCAGCTAGTCGACCGGCGGCGTAGCATACGCCGCTATTTTGCAGGGCCAACCTTAGGCCACTGCAACCTATGGGCCCAGCACTTTTATAGGACCCGCGCTAATTTAGGGGTATAAATTATTAAATTAAAACATTTTATAACTTATAACAGATTTCCCCCACCCCTTTTTTTTTAACGTGAGGTAGAAATAAAAAAAAAGTGATATTGCAACGGTCCTGCCCTGCTATTTTTGTGACGTGTTGTTACCCCCCCCCCTTGTTTTCTCGTGGACTATCCGCAGAGTGATCTTTCCTTTACTTCTTGCTACTCGACAAAACTCTTGAGGGAAGAAGAGAATTATATAGAGAGATTAATTAACTTTTGATAATAAATTATTTTGTTTGGTATATCAAACAAGAGAAAGAAATTGTACTTGACTGAAGTGGTGGTATACGTTGAATTAGTCCCCTTTCTAATAGTCTAAGGCTTAGTGAACACAAATATGAAATAGAAAAATAGATAACTACATACTATACAAGCTTTAATGTTCATATACTTTTCGCTGGCAGAGTGGTTACCTTGTTGGCTTGTAAAGCCTGAGAAGGTTTGAGCCCACAAGTTTTTTTGTTTTTTTTAAAGAAAATACATTTATTATTTTTATAAATACTTTTTTAATTGTTAGTCTAGATCTATTACTAATTTAATTACAAACTAATTGATACAAGTACGCTTAATTTAAACTTTTGTGGTTTTTTTTTGAAAGTACTTTCCTCTATTTTCTTCTTAAGTTCTTAAGACGGTTCTCATTGTATGCCCACTATAAGTATCGGCCGGAGGCGGGGGAGTGGCGCAAAAGTTTTGTTTTTATTTCGTGTGGCGTCACAAGTAAAAGTTTTGAGAAACTCTGGTCTATTCAATGGAATTGTAATACACTTAGAACGTGAGAAATAGAATTTACATTTGTGTCGTAAAACGCTCACACGGCAAGTGATATACAAACTTTCAGAAACTAAATAAATAACAGAATGATAATATTTTTCACACTTTGCCGCTTTGAGAAAAGAGCTAGAGATTATAGCAAGCTGTATCATAACCAGATGACAAAGAGAGTTTGTGTTTTTACTCAAACAAGACGTGACACCCGATGGGTCCATCTGTTTGATAAGCAATGTGAGTAAAGAGGTAACGAGAATTTCCGCTTCCGTGGACTCAACGTGGCGCTTGGATGGAAACGTCCTTTTGGTAGAGTGCGGGGAGGTGAACAAATATAGCAAAACTGGTCCCCACTGGGGCAACTCGGCAGCCTAGGAGCCAGCACATTCTATGCAACGGTATCCGAGTCCTGGGACGGGAATTCCACAGAGACCGAGTAGCCAGGTCAAAACAACACGAATAGGAAAATGAAGCAGGTAGGAACCGGAAGTTCGCAATAAGAAGACCTATATGGTCTGAGCCGTACATTAGGTAACCTTCAGACAGGACTAGGGTTAAAAAGTTCCCACACACACCTCTCCAGTAGGAGAAATTCTTCTTTCTCATTGGTCAAAGTGATGATAATTATGCACAGTGTTCCTGTTCACTAATGGACTTTTTTTTTTGAGGTAAAGAGTCAGGATGTACGTAAGGAATATACTTATTGATGTGTAACATAACAACTGCCTATTAAATCTTGTTTTAAAAATGTGTAGGCCTACATTCACCTAAAAATGCATTCTTTAACAAACAAAAATGCAAATTATTAGTAGGCTAGCTATTACAACTAAGATGTATTGCCAGAAGTCGTAATGGATATAAGCACTCCGCTAACTATAAAATGATTTTAATGGTATGCGTCTAAAATAGCCTCTGACAATAAGTTTAACACCAGGCTCATATAACGGGTTCGGCGAAACTGTTATCCCTGACAGGAAAGAAGGAAAAAGCGAATAAATGGAGTTTAAATCACTACACTTTGGGCACCAGGGGCGCCTTATCCTTAGCTGCTTACCCATCTAGGAGAATTACCAGGTTGTAAAAAAAAAATGACCGACAGCCTACACATGTTTTTTGTATGCGCACTTATATAGATTATAATTCAAAACTAGCTGCCTTGCAGCCATATCCAAACGTTAGAAAGGGTTCCAGTGTCAACCCTGAGGAAAACTCAGGAGCCGGTGACACTTTTGGCAGATAGCCGCAGATTACAACAAGCAGATCTACACACAGGTATAGCCTACAATGCCCCTGATACCAAACTATTTTGGCACCTGCCGTTTCTTTTGTACACATGGAGAGTTGAGAACTGTTGTGTGTTCGACCATAGCAAATGCCCAGGCATTCATCCTACTCTTTAAAGATGATACATAGTCGCTTCGCGGCTGGTGGAGGCCATAGAATGTGCAATGTATTAGTAATTCATATGTAAAATATATATATATATAGTTATTTTTTGCTTTAATTAGGTTAATACTAATATTTTTACCAAGTGTAAAAAACATATATGGACCTACAAAAAATACCCTTTTAAATAGTTCTAAATGATTTTTAAAAAACATTGCATTATTAGTGTAAAAACAAAACGGCTTATGATACTCGCTGCGGTTGAAAGAGTTGGCAAATGTTCTTCAAGGGATATTGTTTTCTATTTTGTATGGTAAGCTCGCATTGCAAAGTTCGCCCCGGTGGCGTAGCTAGGGAGGGGTGAGGAGGGTGGAAAATTTGAAAATCCCCCGGGCCCCCATTCGAAGTGTTTTTTTTTACATTGAAAATTAAATATTACGAAAAAAGGTAGGGACCCCCAAAGAGATCAAGCCCCCACCCCAAAAGAGGGAAAATTCTTGGCTACGCCCCTGGTTCGCCCCACCTCTACAAGCAACTTACTGTTATGGTCAGTGAACTTTAGAAGTCCTCAGATTTTTACAAAGCTTATATCAGCTCAATCTATTTGTCTGATTGTCATTATTATTATTACTTTAATAATCCATTCTCCGCAAAGTCATTAAAAAGAAAAATTCATCGTAGTCCCTTTAACAGTGTCAACTAAGTAGCATTTTATTGTTATTATTTTGTTTATAACAGAACACATTTTTCCCAAGAGACTTTGGTGCAATTTAAAAGGCATTTTTGAAATTTTATTTCCTTAGCATTTAGATCTAGAGTTAAAAGACTAATGCAAGTGCTTAAAGCAAAAATGAGTTTTTGGTAATGGCTAAGACGAAAGTGTGATAGAATGAAGCTACACTACCAAGGAAAGTCGTCTTTACTGGTGCTGTCATTTCTTGCCTGTTGGATGAATGGATATCTCGCTCAAGGTAGAGACTTAGAAAACTTCAGTGAATATTATTTGTTTAAAATGAAAAGATAATTTAACTTACAAAATACAAGTTTTTAATATAGGCTTTATTTAATCATTGACACTTTAGATTATTTATTTAGCCTAAAACCTAATGTGTAGTTTTTGAGAGTTGGATCATAGACTCTTGAAATTCAGAACCTGACCATATAAATAAATATTAACATTTTAATATCGGCTCTCACTAGTTATATGATTTCAAAGCAGGATATAATTTATATAGTCTCTCCACCGAAAGTGTCAGAGCTAACTACCTGGTCTTTCCTAAGCCCCAAAATTCCGCTGTATTATAAATCGACAAATTCGATATTTGTTTTTTAGTTTTCGCGCGAACTATGGTCACAAAGAATGGTAGGCCTTGTCAGGGTTGTGTTAAAACCTTAGCTCGTTTGCCCGGGCCCCTGACATTCAACAGGCATCTTCGTGCTTACAATAAATAATTGACTCACTGTTAACAATGTAATTGTTTAATGACATGAATATAAGTAATAATGACAACTGATGGAGTAATGACATTGAGTCTAAAATATTTTTATATTGTGATTATAGTAATTAAACAATAATTCTGCACCTTGCTATCACACAACGCAACACAATAGTACGTTCAACACTGGCACAATGCCGATAACAAACTCCATGTCCAATATAATCTTGATAATCCCATAACTAACTCCCCTAAACAGGGGAACACAGAAGAATCTCAAACACACGTTACACCAGCATAATAACAAAACCACTCCATAAGCTTACAAGCAAGGCAACAAAGAAAGTGCGGTCAAAAGTTGTGCACTTAATAAACATTGGAGCTAGAATGCCATAACCTATGCACCGACAGGCCTATCATCAAGGGAAACTATTTTTATTGTGGACTCTCTTGTACATTTCACAAACTGGGCATCACTTACCTGCTTCTTAACTTTATTCATTATATAGGAGTCAAAATTTTAGTAACGATTGCTTGACATTCGATTCTTGCTCATGCTATCTTGTGTCGTACATTTTTAAACAATTTCAGAGCGCAGTTTGTAAAATGTTTTCCTTCTTTGGATGTTCCTTCAAAGTTGAAGATAATTTACTTCCTAGTCCAAACTTCCCAAAGGACGACGGGGGACGGGAACCCATCGACCATTGATAAGTCCGAACGACAGTCCAGCACGCAAACTGCACAACCAGGCAGTAGTATATTGATCGAAAACTGTTATATATCTAAATAGATTATAAAATGGCTAAATAGCTTTAGTGGCTGCGAGCTGAACTATCCAACAAATATTTCATTATTGGAGAAGTACCTTAATGGAGGCTTACTAGCCGCTTCCACTACGATCGGCATTAAGATGTTTGGTTTTATCCACATGTGCTACAGAAAACTGATCGACAATTCTAGCATCGCACGGTACTCCACCAAAACTTGATTTTTTTTTTGACGTCCTTAAAAAACGGGAAATCTGCCTGCATGAACTTCGATGTTCGTTTGGTCTTCGTCATTTCTTACCACGTTATTGAACAGAAGGTAAAACCAAGCGAAAGAATTATGAATGCTGGAATTGATAAATAGAATCAGCGAGAAACAAGCGGACCGACGAGACGTCAAAGTCGAACGGAAATGTGCTGTCGTCAGTATATGAGAAGGCAGGGTGCTGCAAAGTAAAAGCACTACTCGTGCCTCTAACACCTACTAAGCAGTAAGCACGAAATTAGGATCAAGAAGGAAACACTGCAAGGCGGTGCTTTTATGTTATTTGTCAAAAGATTAAGAAATATTATACACAAAAAAACTTACATTAATCGACTTTTTTTTTTATAGAAGAGGGATTTTGGCCGTCCCGCCCAGGCATCTGACGGTCCAAAGCGGGACTGTCCCACCTAAATCGGGACTTCTGGCCTCTTGTATAATAGAGTCTAGATAACATAAACACGGATAGATAGGCCTATAGATCTAGGTATGCGATAGTTGAAAGTTTTATTTAACAAAAAAAAGAAAAAATCACCTAAGGTCATATGGACTATAGATCTAGTCAATCTATATCTATAAATCATAAATGGACTGCCAACATCAAGTCTTTCAATCCCTTACGTAAGGGTGTCGTACTTCCGGTATAAACAAGCTTTTGTTTACTTTCCCCAATTATTGTGGCTACTGGTAACGTTTGATGTGCCTAAATGTTGTCTAAGGTCCAATTTAGAAAGAAATGCTTTTTGTGATTCAAATGTAGTATTCTTACTTTGAGATATCCATATTGGTTCTCTCAACCCTTCAATGTGGAGAAAGCAACTAAGACTACTAAAGCGCTTTCACCAAAGATGCTTTCGCTTCATCATGGACATCATGGGCGTAGCCGGGGGGGGGGGAGGTTCACCACCACGCACCACCCAAAAAATGAAACTCCCCCCAAAAGGGGGGGGGTCGGAATTTAGTGACGGATTTTTGCTTTGATTCTGTTTATTTTAGGTGAGATTTTAAAACTAAATCATCACTTTCCCCAGCGCAGCCTAGTGAGTTTTGAGTTTAAAACCCCCTAGCAGGGGGTTTTGCAGTCAAATTACCCTCTTCTATAAAACAAAAAAAAAAAAAGAATGCCTACGACAATCCCCAAATTCCAAGAGCTTAGCTAGGGAAGATTTTGATTTAAAACCCCCTCTCCGAAGCGGGGTTTGAAGCTAAAAAATACTTCTTCAATATAAAAAAAGCATATTACACTTAAAATTCGATGAGCGTAGCGAAGCCAAGGAGGGTTTTGAGTTTAAACCCCCTCCTCCAGAGGGCTTTTTTTTTAAGTTTAAAAACCCTCCTGGTTGTTTTGAGTTTAAATTGGAGCTTTTGAGTTAACCCCCCCCCCCCCTTAAGCGGGGTTTGAAGCTAAAAACACTTATCCAATATAAAAAAAAGCATATTACACACTCAAAATTCTATGAGCGTAGAGAAGCCAAGGAGGGATTTGAGTTTAAACCCCCTCCTCCAGAGGGCTTTAAAAACCCTCCTGATTGTTTTGAGTTTAAATACCCCCATACAGAGAGTTTTGAGGTTAAACACCTCTCTCTTCTATTTTATTGTAAAGCAAGCTACAGTCACTAAATTCTATGAGCGTAGCTAAGGGGATTTTGAATAAAAAAAAACTACAAAGATTTTTTTGGTTTAACCCCCCCCCCCCCAAACAAAAAAAAGAATTTGACGTTAAAACTTCCCTTTTCGATATAAAATCTAAAGCAAACTAAAGTCACATAATTCCAAGTGCGTAGCCAAGAGAGGTTACAAATTTCTACCACTGGCTGGGCTCCATTAATAAAGTGCAGTGAATAGTAATCTGCCGAAATTGAAAAAGGCTTATTGTGGCTCAACAAAGATGGCTAAGACGGAATTTAGGATTCAATTATAGAGATCGGGTCTCAATCAAGAAAATCCTAAGCCAAACTGGGAGTCGACCCCTTAATAAGGTTATGACAGAGCTCGGCAGCTTCGTCACGGAGGTCACGCAGAGCGTAGCATGAGTTTTGCGAGACATGTTCTCCGATAAATTACATAATGCATAATTAAAAGTTGCGATGAAATGGAGGCCACTACGAGAAAAGCACAAACAGTGACAACTTATTCAACTTGGCGCCACATTTTCATGGAGGTCCTCAGTGTAGGTGGGAAGAGGCTTAAAACTTAGACATTGCCAGTGAAAGATTTTTGTGGAAGCAGCTTGCCGTCCAATGCGCCGAACGACGCGGGAGGATCTAAGTCAGTAAGAATAGCACATACGGTTTTTGAAATAAAACCTTTTATATTATCTTACCTTATATAATACAAACGTTACTTCAAAAAAGAAGATGATTACGTCCTACAAAAGCTCCTTCTTCCCTAGCGCTATTAGAGCATGGATGGGTTGCCTGAGCTAGCCAGGAAAACCAGTGACTTGGCGGAGTTTAGGTCATTGGTTAATATGCATGACTAAATGCATGACGCGTAGGACGAAATCATCTTCTTACATTAACTTATCTATTTTTTAACGTATAGGCCTACTCTAAATGTCAGTTATATAAACGATTCATTGGAAGAGTCCATGCATTTTCGAGAGACCCATTTAGATCTATTAAATGGGTATCTAATTGGTCATATTTATAAGTTTAGTAGGCCTATGTGAGTGAGTCAGTCAAAATAAAATAACAATAGTGTACCGTGTCACTGAGCCTAAAACACTAACATCTTTGATATCAACTTTTGTTTATAACATTTTTTTTATTCATAGAGTTTTATTTCAAGATCATGTATATTTTTTATATGGTTATATGCTTGACCAGGATGTGGCAAAATATGTAGGTCCCAGTTGGGGCTAAGCAGCCACGGGAAATAGGCCTACTGCATTCCCCTTTGTACTCGAAGACAAGTCTTACTATATTTTTTATATTAATTTAGAATCAACCATTTTAAAAAATAAAGCAATAATTTTGTATTCATGACTAATTGAAAATTAGGCATAAAACTTTCGGCTCTGCAAGTTATTAAATTTTAAACTAAAATCCTAATTCTTGTAAAAGCCATAAAAAGAATTTATATATTTTTCCCAATATTTTTCTTCGTTTAATAGAATTTAGGAATCATTAGACTAGATGCATGACGCGTAGGACGTAATCGTCTCCTTTTTTGAAGCAACGTCAGTATTTCTGTATTTTATAAGATTATAGGCCCTACTTCAATTATTAGTAATTATAAAATAAACGTAAACATGTAAACTTTGACCCAGACATGGTGACCTATGTGGCCTGCTATGTCGAATAAATCTACAAATACGACCGTACCGTACGCACTACAAAAAAATGTTAAAAAATCAAATGCTTAATGCATTTTAAATCTACAATATAAACTATAATAATAGTTGCAACAATATTATATCTAGATCTATAGATCTATGTAAATGCTCTTTTTAAGTTGGTAATCAGAGCATGCTAAATTATTTTAAAAATCTGGCTATATATAGATCTACTTATATATAGTAGGCCTACGATACTGTAGTACTGTTAACAAAATTATGACTAAGAAAATATTTTGAACGTCGTGTTCATCTAGCCTAGCTAGATCTTCTACTGCTCTAGATCTACATCTATGCCTTATATAGATGTCTATAGTTGTTTTGTTATTTTAAACTGTACATTTTCATTGCCGGAGTCGTGTTGCTATCATCTCTGTCTGTCTTCTTGAAACTTTATTCAAGTTTAATCAGGTAGAGTTGAGCCTTAATTCGGCTCTTGGAACTCTAGGCCAGCTAAAGTGAACAAGCTTAAAGTGAAGAGCTCCCTCTCACCGGCACTGTTCTTTCTGGCGGGGGGGGGGGGGTCAAACTTGTGGCCAGAGGCACCGGGACCCCGCCATTTTCCTTTTTTATACCAGGCTAACCGTGCAGTACACGCCATCTATCAATATCTATGTAACGGCCACCTGAGGAACGGGGCCTGGATTTGACAAGGTTTTGGGAGCTTTTTTACAACTCCGCAAAGTGCAATAAGGATGCTCTCGCACCCCCTGACATTATATGATCTAGGCTTAGAATGCTTCGAAACTACTGTTCCTGGTTTCCACTTAGAATTAAGTTGCATTCTGACTGATGTTCCGTCTTGTATTGGAGTATGACTCTTAACTCCTTTTCTCTTATCATAATAATGTTTCTGAGACTGTTTCTCGGAGTCAAAGTGTTTTTCACCACCTTGAGATCTGGTGTCTTAGGTGTGAGTATTTCCTCGCTCGAAGGTAACAAGTTTCTGGGTCGGCGTCCCATGAGTAATTGTGCTGGCGACAAATTAATATTACTCAGTGGAGTAGTTCTGTAGTCTAATAGCGACAGAAATTTGTCTTCGCTTTTCTTCCAAAGTTTCTTCACTGTCTGAATAGCTCTCTCAGCTTCGCCATTAGAACTCTGAAAATGAGGACTCGACATTTCATGCTCTATTCCGTATGATTTACAGAAATTCAGGAATTCCCTTGAAGCGAACTGTGGCCCGCTATCTGACCTTAACCTTCTAGGTATTCCATGGCATGCGAATATACTCTTCATTTCTTCGATAATATCTGATGTAGTTTCCTGTGACAGTTCTTTGACATCAATAAACTTTGAGAAGTAGTCAACTAGAAGCACATACTTTTTACCCTCAAAGTTAAATAGATCACACCCAACCATGCTGTATGGAAGGTCTGGTGTCTTGGTAGGCATTAGCGGTTCTGACACATTTTGATTCTGATGTTCAGCACACCTGCTACAATCCCTAACTGTCACTTCAATGTCTGCATTCATGCCTGGCCAATACATGACTTCTCTGGCTCGCTGCTAACACTTGACTATTCCTAAGTGAGACTTGGCTATTCTCAGACCTTTGTATATAATACCATCCGATATTGATAACTGGTCTCTTGAATCCCAATATGGCCTGACTTCAATTGGAGTCTCGCTTCTTGTGTCTGGCCAACCAGTCATAATTACTTCCAGAAGCATTGAAAGTTCCTTGCTTGTACAGTCTTTAATTTCACTGTATTTCGAATCACTTACAGAGATCATATGCACTGAATCATCTGTAAATTCACATGCCTGTGTATCAGTATTTGGTAGCTGTGCACGAGAAAGTGTATTGGAGATAAACATTTCCTTGCCTTTTCTGTAACAGACTTTCAGATCATACCACTGTAGTCTTATTAGCATCTTCTGTATTCTCATTGGTGCTGACAGTAGAGGTTTCTTGAAGATTTGACCCAGAGGTTTGTGATCATTATAAACTGTCACTTCCTTACCAAATATGTAGCAGTGAAATTTGCTTGTACTATACACAATTGAAAGCATTTCCTTCTCAATTTGAGCATATCTTGTTTCTGCATCCGTGAGAGCTCTTGATGCGTATGCAATTATACGACTTTCCTGGAGTAATACTGCTCCCAGTCCATCCTTGCATCACATTCTATCTCTACGTTCTAGTTGACATCATAATATGCCAAAACCGTAGGGTTTGTACAAAGATGTTTCAATTCAACAAAACTCTTGTTTTGTTCATGATTCCATTGAAATTCTGTCATCTTTTAGAAGCACTCGTATTGGAGCATCTGCTTGACTTAGATTAGGAATAAATTTTGCTAGGTACTGAATTAAACCTAGAAATCTTCTGATTCCATCTTTGTCTTGAAGAGCTGGCATGTCAATAATTGCCTTTATCTTTGCTGGATCTGGTTCTAAATCTTTCTCTGACAAGATATGGCCCATATAAGGTACTCTGTTTTGCCTTATCTTGCACTTGTCATAGTTCAGCTTAAGATTATACTCCGTTGCTCTTTGCATGACTTGTTTCAAAATGTGATCATGATGTTCAACATCTCTACCAGCTACTAGAATGTCGTCTATGATGACATATGCTCCTTCAATACCTTGAAGCATTTCATCCATAATTCTTTAGTAAATTTCTGGCGCTGATTTGATTCCAAAAGGTAATCGTAACCATCTATATCTTCCCAGAGGTGTGTTGAAAGTTGTGAGAAATGAAGATTCTCTTTCAAGCTTTATTTGCATAAACCCGGACTTGGCATCGATAACTGAGAATATCTTCGAATCTTGAATATTAGTAATCACATCTTCAATAGTTTTCATCGGGTGATGTTCCCGTCTGATTGCTTTATTGAGATCTTTTGGATCAATACATATTCTCACTTTGTCATTCCTGAACGAAACAACCATGGAGCTAACCCATTTAGTAGGTTCATCCATCAGCTTGCATTTCTTTAAGGTTTTCTTCCACTTTATTGCGTAGCGATGCTGCTAAGCGACGTGGTGGATGGATAACTCCTTTAGAATTTTCCTTTAACTGAATCTTGTATTCTCCTGGCAGTGTTCCAGTTGTTTAAAGCATTTCAAGAAATTCTCTTTGTAACTCGTCTTCTGCCTTGGATTCTATGCTATCAGCTGTAGTAGTCCTAAACATTCTGCTGTGTCACCACTCAAAATGTTCTCTTGGCTAATGTCTACTACCTCAAACCTTGCTTTCACCTCTTGGATATTATTTTTCAAAGGTAGCACCACTGCTCCTAAAGTCTTAATAACATGATTAGAGTAAGACTTGAGCGACTTTGCTGAATAAGCAAGTTTTACTCTGTTTTTGAGCTTTTCAAACTCTGACTTGACAAGAATGTTACATCTTGCACCAGTGATGATTCGAAAAATTAAATGTCCTGCCATGCACGACTAGTTTTACAGACCACTTGTCTTCAACGACATTGATGTTCTTAACTTTACCCTTCTTAGACTGGCTACTTGCAGTACTAATAGGTACAATATTTTCATCACTGTGGCTGTTATCCTTTACCAGATTGACGTTGCGTCTTGAAACCAGTGGTTTTTCTTCTTGCAGAAATTGCACGTGGTTCCTATTGCTGGACATTTTCCTTTTCGTGGTTCTTGCCGCATTTACAACATAATTTATCTGAGTTGTCTATAGACTTCTGCTTGAGTACATTGTGTGACTGTCTCTTGATTGCAAAAACTTCTTGGCCCCTAAACATTTTCACTTGGCTTTGCGACATCTCATATTGTTGTCCAATTTCTATAGCCTTGCTAAGGGTCAACTTCTGTCCCTGATCAAGTAGTCTTAATTGTACCTTTTCGTGTATGACTCCACTAATGATCAAATCAAAAAGCATATCGTCTGGGTTGTCATACTCACAGTCCATAATGAGAAGCTTTAGGTCTTTAACAAAGTTATCAAAACTTTCTCCTTCTTCCTGCTTGCTCTGATGTGCTCTAAATCTAGACACTCTTTTATTTTGTCTTGGCCTTATGTAGTCTTCTATTTTCTTTAATAGCAATTGCGGATCTCCCTCTTCACTATCATTAATATTTAGAGTTTTGTAAACTTCACGGCCTTGTTGACCTATCCACATTCCCAGCCATCCGGCTTTTTGTTTACTATCGGCACCAGCTAACGGTCCTTTGAAACAAAAGCTCACCTGCTGTTAAAACCTTAAAAACTCTTGATACTGATCTTTAGCATTCCAATTCAAGATTGGTTGCTCAAAATAAAAAGAAGCCATTATTAGATTAATAAAAACCTTTGTGTGGACAGCTTTTTAAGTTTTATTCTGACACCATGAAGAATATTTGTGTTACACAAATAACAAACTAGTGTTTAAGAGGGAAGGCATATTAGGAACTCCATTTATTACGTAAACACAAGCGGTGTTGCACTGACGCGCTAGTGTGCAAATGTACATATAATACTATTATGTTACACCCTTAGTATTAGGCTTATACACCGCCAAGGGAGTCTTGCTTTGCTTAATTCCCTTTAGCCTAATCGTTTCCTCCTACGACCGTTTCACCGTTCCACCCGGGCTCCACTATGAGGCAGGATAGCATGCATTCACCAAGCTCAAAGTCAAGTTAATATTTGATCTTATTGATAGGCCTATATAAAAAATTATTTATAACTTAAAATAGATCTATGGATGTATATAAACTTATTAGTCTTATTAAAATATATTATTATAGATCACTAAGTTCTAGAACCACTAAGAATGTAGACCTAGACCTAGAATAGTAGGCTATATCTAATCTAGATGATCAGCTTGATCTCAGTTCCTGCTTGAAATTGAAGTGTTTGTCTCACACTCATTGATTATTCTTTACCTAAGATTTTAGATTATATATACTTTAAAATAATTACTACTGACTCAAGGTCCTTATAGATCCTCTTTTCAATATTTCTTCTGTATAAAAAAAATATTAATTATTATTTATAGACACAGGCGTAATAGTGTACTGACTATAATACTCAGCCATTACTCACACTGACTAGGATACTAGAATCTAGATTAAATATCTAATACACATCTAGATCTGAACTAAATATATCTAGATCTATATTTTACATCAGTATATTTACTATTTCTCATGAGCGTCTATAGGAATTGCCCATTAGCTTGTAAACTCATTCACTGGCTTTTTTTATCACTAGTCTAGTCATATGCATCAGCCTATCTACTGTCTTGTCTAGATCTAAACAACTGTACTTGATTGGACTAGACATTCTAGTTGGATCTATTTTCTTTTTTCATTATTCACACATGCAAGGTGGTCCCTATATAAAGGCTCGGATGCTGTTATTCACTGTAGTACTCACTAGAATGACTAGATCTAATCATTATAGTCTAGATTTTCTCAAAAAAAAAAAAGAAAACAACAACAAAAAAGTTCACAAAGGATGTATGAATGTATGCCATAGTGCTCTAATTGCTGCCAGTCAATGTGCTGATTTAAGTTTTTACCCAGATACTGCCACAATATGTTCTCATCATTTTCAAGAGAGTTGTTTGTTCCCAGTTCCAATAACCATATTGCGTCATATAGATCTAAATACATTTTACGGTAAGTTTTTAATTAAATTTATTAATTTTTAATTTATTTTCATTGTAAGAATCCATATGTGCTATTTTATTTAAAGCTAATTTTGTAAGGGAATATTGCTATGTTGTAAATAAAACATAATTTCACTTATATACTCAATCTAAGCCATTATTTGAACTCATGCTTAAACTGAATTATCTTATAAATACATACTTTACTTTAAAAAAAGATGATGATTATGTCCTACTTAGATTTCAATATAGTGCAAGGCCTTTTATATGTAAATCGCAATTTAATAAACACATTTTTTTAAATCATAAAAAAATGCTGTTATATATACATAAACAATGTATCTTATAAAACATGTTATATATACATAAACAATAACTGATTATTATCTTTTACTTTGATATCTAAGTTGTTTTACTTTAAATTATACTTTCTTTCGTAAGAATAAAATATATAGTGCAACATTTTTTTAGTTATCTTGGTGAAAATGGTGTTAGATGAGTAGGGAAAATGCTTTGAAAAAGTATTTACATGATTCATTGAACTAAATCACTATAAATTTTTTATAGATTTTTGAAATCACAATACTATTATTGCTCGTGTTGAAAGCCATTGTTCTCTTCTATTTTACAGATGTGGATTTCAAGAGGAAATGACACTTTCTTATCCCTTAGAGTTTATCTATAGAATTGATGCCACAAAAGTCACTTGTTACACCAGAACAAACTTCTAGTAAGTAGGGCAGTTAAAAATTTAATTCTTATAATCTTAGTCAAATGATATAAATGAAGAGCTTATAAAAAAAACCAACAACATCTCAATCAATGGAAAGAAAATAGCAGTGTCCAACTATTTCCAGTAATGGGAAATTTCCTAAATTTCTCCTTGACCATAAAAGCTGCAGGTGCAAAAAGAAGAAAAGTAGTCTTCAAGTACTCCTTTTAAATTTGCAAAAAAATGTCCTACATGCTTATTTTTATGTATGCAGTACCAGTATAGCATAAGTACTATGATTTTAATTTTTCTTTCAAATGCTCTGTACATATAATGTAGTATATAACTACATTAATATCTATAAAATATTAAATTTTATATCTATATAAGTAACTCTTTTTTTTGGGGGGTTACCTTAGGATGCTTGTGCAGAAAATTTCCTTAAGTTTTTCTAAAGTCTGTTTCGAAGTAATATTTTGTTTCATTTTAAATTCTCATAGCATTTATTATGTAAATCTTTCTCTTCATATAGTTTTTTTTTAATAACTGTTTAGTTAGATGTTTTCAGAATTGATTCTATCCATAAAGAACTTACACATATGGAAGTTAACTGTATGTATGTAAATAAAATTAAATTGTTGACTTGTTATGAATGTATGTTTTTTCTATTTCGCCAACAGTACTGGAATTTGTCAAGAATCTGTGTTCATCCGAGTTGAATCTCCATAATGCCTACCAGTACCTTGCTGTTAGCTGGAAGCTTATGAATATTATGTAGTCATTGCTATAATGATATTGAAAGTACAATTTCTGAAGACTTGAGCATTACTGCTATTAATAGTGAAATCTCTGCTGGAAATATTTTGTTTGTAGTAATCAAAACTATAGTTTTTTTCTAATATTAATATTTTTGGCTAAGTTATTTGAAAATAACTTTTAAACATATTTTTGATCAATGTATAATATACATTTAATAAAGTCACCCAACTTGGGAAAACTTGTTAGGTTTTCAATTGTTGAAATTTTTTTTTGTTACGACAAATGTAAATGTAAGAAGCTGTGTCAATTTAACTAGCACACCAAAAAGATTTTAAATATAAGCTCATGGGCTTATTAAAATATTAAGCACGTCATTGACTTGACTTAATCCTGTGCACTCCCAGGGGAGCATAGGGTCGCAACTACACCTCTCCACCGAACTTGGTTCTGAGCAGCTTTCTTCATCATCTTTCATGTCCTCAGCTTCACTGATGACTGACCACTTCCAAGTTTGCTTGTGTCTGCACACTTTCCTCTTTCCTTGCGGATTCCAATCAAGTGCCTGCCTTGCAACATTGGTATCTGGTTTCTGCAGGGTGTGTCCTATCCAGCTCTACATGCGCTTTTTGATATCTTGGGCTTTTGTCTAGTTCTCTCCCACAAATTGACAGGAGTTATCTTTTCTGGCCACCTTATTCCTAATATCCAGCATAGGCATCTGTTAACAAAGGTCTGGAGCTTTTCCACATTTAAAGCAAAATCTAAAGCACATCATTACTGTAGTTAATTCTTCACTTGTCACTAAATAATGGCTTTGTGCCATTTTAATGACCATTTTTTTTAGAAATACATTTTATTACTTAAACTACAGCAATTTTCTCTCTCAGTCAAGCTAAAGATAGTGATACATTCCTGTACAAAGTTTACAATAATTATTTAGAGAGATTATCTTTACTAACTTTGTCACTGGCAATGGTAAAAACAAATATTGGGTATTACTTATATCAGGAGTGGCCAAATTACCAATGCAGGCCAAAGGCAGCCTGCTGGAGTGTTTTATGCAGCCTGTGGACACCTACAGAAATGAGGTGTGTCCACAGATTATACATATAAAATAGCAAGTTTATTAAAAATAAATAATTCAGTCAAAGGCACAAAGTCAGGCCAGTATTTATTCAGCTATGAAGAACTGTGTGAAAGTGTTGGGTTGGCTTGGAACAAGATGGCGAATATATAACTGATGGAGCCCATGCTTTAACTGAGAAAAACAGTTATTTTTACTAAATTAAAGAACATTATTCCAACCATAAACTCTAAAAGGAAGAGTTTGCCTTAAAATGCATTAAATATCAAACATATTATTGACCTACAAATCTCAGTGATCAAACTTATCAAAGCTAGGGTTCTTAACCAACTGCAGTTTAACTTTACCCCAATTAAAGTCGGGTACCCATTAGAGTTTAGTGGATTGAGGGGCCCCATAAAACATCTAAAGTTCAATGTCCCAGTCTTAACCGATCTTCAAACCCAGGACTACAGGTGCGGAAGCCAAGCATAACTACTCTGCCCATGCGCCACCTCACATTAAGTACATCTGTACATTTGTGCTGAAATTTTATGATGTAAAAGGACAAAAACAAAATGAAAAAAATATTTGTAAATTAGTTACAGAAATTGCTAACTCTTGTTGTAATTCCTCTATTGGGATTGTAAAAAATGAATGTATAATACAGATAAATGTGAACTTAAAGACATTATACTTACATATATATATATATTATGTGACCCCCATTCCCCTAAAATTTTTTTAATGTGGTCCTCAATAGAATAAGGTTTCCCACCCCTGACTTACATGCTCACAAAACAGTTTTGTCAATTTATCAAATCTTTTTAGACTTTTATACTATCCTAAATGATGTTCTACTAAATAATAGGAAAGCTGTGTTTTCTATATTAAATTTTATAAACTTCATAATTGTTCAATACAGTAAAATATAAGTTTATTTTTACAAAGTTAATACAAACTATTTTGCTTTTCAGATCACAAATATAAGCTAAATTATTAAAAAAACAACAACCAACAAACCAACTTTGTTTGGTTTTTATTTGTTTGTAAAACAAATATGAATTAATATAATTATCATTTTTAAAATAAGAAATTAAATACTGAAGATGACTATTTAATTGCCTGTTTTATTTTAAAAACAAAATTAGAATATTATCCAACATTTCATCCTTTTTATCATCATTGTAACTGTAACTGGCTTCATTAAAAAATGGAGTAAAGAATGAGTTTTCTACTCATTTTTGTACTAAAATATAGGAGTATAAATTTTCTTTAGATGTTTTATCTTTATGTCCATCTCTTGACCTATGTATTCACTTTCAGAAATCAATTCACTTCCCAAATAAAAAAATTTAGCTACATATTTCTTTAGTTTCTTCATGTAAACATTGCATGGGATGTTTGGCGGAGTGGCATTAACCGCTTAGGCTTGAGTTTGCATTGCCTTTCTTACCATAATTCCCCAAATGAGATTGGACCAGAGTGCTCTAAGCATGCTGTGTAATGAAAGATGCATACTTAAGATGCATTACTGGTAATGAATTATTTTGTTTGATATCAACAAGGGAAACTAATCTGTCAGTATTCACAGATACGGCTAGATTTTTGTTTTCCCCCTTACATAATTGTTAACGCTATTTCTCCATTACCCATTCTCTGATCAAGTTGATACTTTAAACAATTATTTATTGTTTCTAACAAAATATGAATCAATAAAAAAAATTACCCAATCAGTCAATTAATTATATGTAATTAATTATTTTGTTTGATATTAAATAAGGGAAGAGCTTGTACATTATTGATAGTTATAGTTTTATAGCTTTCTATTCCTCATCTCAGGAGGTGGGGTGGCTAGGCGGTAAAGCACTTGGCTTCCGAACCAGGGACCTGGGTTCGAATCCAGGTGAAGACTGGGATTTTTAATTTCGGGATCTTCGGGCGCCTCTGAGTCCATCCGGCTCTAATGGGTACCTGACATTATTTAGGGAAAAATAAAGGCGGTTTGTCGTTGCGCTGGCCACATGACACCCTTGTTAACCGTAGGCCACAGAAACAGATGACCTTTACATCATCTGCCCTATAGACCACAAGGTCTGAAAGGGGAACTTTTTTTCTATTCCTCATCTTGAGATGTGGCTACTGATAACTTGCTGTTGCATTGTGTTTTCATAAGTCAATAACAAGAAGCTGTAAATGACAAATATCTTCTATTTAGTACAATTGCACTTATGAAGTTTATTTTCTTACTAAGCAAGAAAGATTTTCGATGCTGATTGTTTTAATGGAACCAGACTAAATGTTTCCCCTATTTACTGTATAATCCTCAAAATCCATTAGCAACTGAGAACTATAAGAAAAATTCAAATTCCTTTAGACATGTATCTGTGCAAGTAAAAAGGTAAAAAGGTGCCTCGTCTGGGCACATCCATTGTCTTTCGAGACTGAATGAGACATTCATACATTTTGTTTTCTTTTACATTTTTTTGATGTTCATTCAGATTTTAAAGATAAGTGCATCCTAGACCAAACATTACACTTAAAAGTTATATACAGACTAGTTTCATCTCTTCACAGAATTGAGAAGTTCCCCATTTTTGCCAACAATACTTTTGCTTGTATCTGTTACCCATCATTTTTATGCCTCAGTTCAGTGTCAAATTTTTACAACCCTATATGAAGTATATAGGCCACCAGCAAAGAATTCAGTTTTAAAT
Organism: Biomphalaria sudanica; assembly: GCA_036873155.1. Taxonomy (NCBI): domain Eukaryota; kingdom Metazoa; phylum Mollusca; class Gastropoda; family Planorbidae; genus Biomphalaria; species Biomphalaria sudanica. Next base: position 616,400 of record JAZGLO010006685.1, read on the forward strand.
TTATCTAGAAGATGTTACTCTTCTAGATTTTCTGCAGTTTGAAAATGACAGTTAACACTAACCAAGCTTAAAGCATTCATCCAATTTTCATTAAACATGCATGAATTAAAAAATGTTTTACAGAATGTCCACCCTTCACCTACTCAATGGACTGCTCTATTCCATGTGACTGTGTCCAAAACAACAGTGTTTCATGTAGTAAATTTACTGGTGAATGTTTCTGTGAAAAAGGATGGACATCAAGTGATTGTTCTAAGGACATCAATGAATGCCTGGATAATAGCTGCCCTGATTATTCTCAATGTATCAATTTAAATGGAAGTTATGAGTGTCAGTGCTATGCAGGACTAGAAATGAATGTTTACGGTACTTGTCAAGGTATGTGTTCCACCAAGCATGGTGAAAGCCCTTTCTCTATTGTATTTAAACATCCTTAAAGTGAATATGGAACGGCTAGTGTATATAGTGTACATTTTGTCTGTAAAGAAGAAAGTGTTGCGAATGGAACAAAATGGATTTGATAAACCCATTGAATTAAAGTTTCTGTATTTTTCTGCAATGAATGTTTCAAAGAGCAGTAAAAAAAAAATATGTCAGAATGAAATTATGTTTAAAACTAATAAAGTGAATGAAATTATGTTTAAAACTAATAAAGTGAATGATGTATTAGTTTTTTATTTGTTTGGATTCTTTTTTTAGTGGAAGCCAATTCCACTTGTTTCCAAAACAACTGTTCTGACCTATGTGCAAGAGCACCACAGAAGAATTTCTTTGAGGAAAAATGCTATTGTCCAAAAGGTAGCATACTGAATGAACACAAATGCACAGGTAATGTGTTCAAATATCTATTTGTTTCTCTGTGAATTAAGGTACATTTCAGTCAGCAAAGTTATTGTTTTTTTTGATAGTGTATGCATGTCTGTTTATATAATGGAAAGCTCAATTTGATGGAACTCTGTATGTAAAAACAAAAATACACTTTTTTTTTTAGCTTGCTCAAACTTCACCTATGGCGAAGAATGTCAACTGACTTGTGACTGTATACAGGAAAATACTGCTCAGTGTGATGCAAGAACTGGAACCTGTATATGTCTTCCTGGTTGGACATCAGAGAATTGTTCAGTTGATATCAATGAATGTGCATATTCCTATTATTGTGGTTCATTTTCTACATGCATTAACACTCTTGGTAGCTATACTTGTCAATGCATATCCGGCTATGAATTTGGTCCATCTGGATACTGTCAAAGAAAAAGTATGTTTGATTTTTTTTTCTATCTGACATGGTGCTCTTTTTAATTTGTCTCTTTTCAGTAAGCGTAAAGATTTATATCTTAAATTGTTTAATTTGCTTGAATATGGTGTCTTCTTGTGACATTAATTATAGTAACTTTTCTTTTTGTGTGTGTTTGTACATTTCAGATTGCAGCACCATTCTAACCGACTCTTCTGGTGTTATTTATAGCCCCAATTATCCTTCAAGTTATAATGATTTGGACTACTGTTCTTGGTTAATACTAGCAAATGAAAGTAGCCAGATTTCACTAAAGTAAATATAATTTTCATAGAATGAAAATCATCCTATCCTATTTTCATAGACTAATGTATACCTACTTTATTGAATAGGGCTAAATTTCTAGTTTCTGTAAATTTTATTATTAGATTTAGTATGCTGAAGACTGAATGCTGCTGTGATTTTGTGAGCGTTTATGATGGAAACAGTACATTTGCCCCTCAACTTGGAAAGTTCTGCACTTTGCCCTTTAATAACTTAACTTCAACAGAAAATTCTCTTCTGATCACATTTTCAACAGATGGTAGTGTCACATCATCAGGTTTCTTTGCTTATTATGAGATATTCAAGAGTAAGTATATTTAAAAAATGCAATAGAATCTTATTTATGAGGTCTTACCACAAACTTGTTTAATAGCTCCTGTTCTTAATTTATGGACTAAGCTATCTTAAGAATTGGTCTATTTTAGTGATTTTTAACTAGTGATATGCTTAAACAAAACTTATGAAAGCCTCACTTAGTATGAAGTAGAACAAAAAAGTCTTTGGACAATTAAGGAAAATATATTTGTTTCAATGCTAGAAAGTAGAATTACAAATGGCATTTAAAAAAAACCCAACTATTTCAAGATATTCATGTTTGACTTTTTTTATCTGACCATTTACTTTTCTTTTTTACACACATCCTTTTTTAAAAGAAAAATTCTTACATTTTATCATGGCTTTTTTATAAAATATTGCTATACTTATCTTAATCTATATACATTCTTAGTTATTTGTCTGTCTACTATTGGCACTAATTGAAAGATATATCAAAGAATAAATGTTTTTATCTCTGTGTTTTTTCATATCTTAACCACTTATTGTTGAATTGTTATGTATTTATAATTCTGTTTTACTGTTTTCTTTAGTGTTATTGATTAGTGTTAGTGTGTAATGCATGAAGCTCATAACTATGAGCTATAGCGTTGTAAGAAGAGCATCCAATTCTCATTTCACATGCATGAATTTGAAAATCTTTACAGAATGTCCACCATTCACCTACTCAATGGACTGCTCTATTCCATGTGACTGTGTCCAAAACAACAGTGTTTCATGTAGTAAATTTACTGGTGAATGTTTCTGTGAAAAAGGATGGACATTAAGTGACTGTTCTGAGGACATCAATGAATGCCTGGATAATCGCTGCCCTGATTATTCTCAATGTATCAATTTAAATGGAAGTTATGAGTGTCAGTGCTATGCAGGACTAGAGATGAATGTTTACGGTACTTGTCAAGGTATGTGTTCCACCAAGCATGGTGAAAGCCCTTTCTCTATTGTATTTAAACATCCTTAAAGTGAATATGGAACGGCTAGTGTATATAGTGTACATTTTGTCTGTAAAGAAGAAAGTGTTGCGAATGGAACAAAATGGATTTGATAAACCCATTGAATTAAAGTTTCTGTATTTTTCTGCAATGAATGTTTCAAAGAGCAGTAAAAAAAAAATATGTCAGAATGAAATTATGCTTAAAACTAATAAAGTGAATGAAATTATGTTTAAAACTAATAAAGTGAATGATGTATTAGTTTTTTATTTGTTTGGATTCTTTTTTTAGTGGAAGCCAATTCCACTTGTTTCCAAAACAACTGTTCTGACCTATGTGCAAGAGTACCACAGAAGAATTTCTTTGAGGAAAAATGCTATTGTCCAAAAGGTAGCATACTGAATGAAAACAAATGCACAGGTAATGTGTTCAAATATCTATTTGTTTCTCTGTGAATTAAGGTACATTTCAGTCAGCAAAGTTATTGTTTTTTTTGATAGTGTATGCATGTCTGTTTATATTGTTACGTATCTAGGCGTTGTTTTTTTTTTTCTTTTCTTTCTTTGACCTGTTGCGGTCGAGAGACGGGGAGGTTGTCTGCCCCTTGTGTAATAAGTTTTTTTTTTATTCGTCAAGCCACACAGACAGTGACCGGTCCTTGACCTGTGTGTGTACCTCTGGTTGAAAGGAGGGTGTTTTTTTTTTTTTCTTTCTGTCTCTTTGAAGAGCGTTCTAGATCTGGGAAATTGATGACGTATTTGTTTCGAGAAATTCCTAGATTTGTCTTGAAATCGACGCGCGGTATATTATATAAAGACCGCCCGCGTGACGTTGACAGACAGACATACGGAGACAGCCGTGAGACAGAATAGCGGAGACATTGCGTGACCCGTGCGTGGTATACCATTTGATCGTGTAAGTTAATATTTTTTTGTAAGGCCTTGCTTGCTTGTATTTGTAATTACATTTTCAAACTCTTGTATTGTAATATTTTTACATGCCATTTTTGTAAAAGGGTTTTGGTCAACACATCAATTCTGTATTGAGTAAATGTTTATTTTTCTTTCTTGTAACTTTATATTTGATTAAACATTAAGTTGATAGTTTACCTTCCGATTTCTTGTGTCATTTTTTTTTTTGTTATTCATTGTAAGTCTTTAATTAAATTCAGACTTAAGATAAGTGACACAACTCCTTTTCTATTGTCACGTTCCCCTAGGCAAGCCATTTAAAAGTAGAATTTAATTCGTAATACGTGACAAAAGAAGTTTGAGGGCTTTCGTCCCGGATATTTTTCTGAACCTATTTTCGTCTTACTTGAGTAATTTTGTAAAGGCGAAGTTGACTTTAACAAAATTTTTTTTTTGTTCAAAGAGTCGGAAGTAAAGTATCAATAGTATTGACCAAACTCTCTTAAGGTTTTTTTTTTGTTGTACTGATTTTGTACTGTATATTTACATTGTATACATATTTTTGCTTGTAATAGTTGCTAGTTAGTCATGGATATTCAGGTTTTTCTTGCCAATCCCTCTGTGGAAGAGCTTGATGCTTTTACTAGGAAGGAACTGGTCCTTATTTCTAAACATTTAGGGTTAAAAATAAAATCAAATGCCCTTAAACAAGAAATCAGAGATAACATTGTAATCCATTATGTAGACGAGGAAGTGTTTTCTGAAGACCTTTTAGAAACCCTTAGACCCGATGAGGGTAAATCAGATTTAGAACTTCAGATAAAATTAAAACAAATGGAAATAGAAGCCCAGAAGGAAATGGCTAGAGAGCAGAGAGAAATTAAACAAAAAGAATTAGAGCTTGCAGCGGCTAGAGAGCAGAGAGAAATTAAACAAAAAGAATTAGAGCTTGCAGCGGCTAGAGAGCAGAAAGAAATGGAAATGAAATTACAAATAGAGTTAAAAAAATTAGAGTTAGCTGCTAATGTAAGACCAGATTCTTCCCCTGCCAGTCATACTGTTGAAGCAATAAAATTTTTGAAAATAATTCCACGCTTTAATGAAGCCACAATTGACAATTATTTTCCACAATTTGAACTTGCTGTGAAAAATTTTAATGTACCTGAAACTTTGTGGCCCACTTTGCTGCAAACAGTTTTGACTGGTAGAGCTGCAGAGGTATTTTGTTCTTTGACCATTGAACAACAAAAAGATTATAATGTTGTTAAGGCCTTAATTCTTAAGGCATATGAACTTGTTCCGGAAGCTTACCGAAAGCAGTTCAGGGATTGTCGCAAATCGGATGGCCAAACCCATGTAGAATTCCTGCGGGAAAAGGAGCGACGCTTTGAGAAATGGCTCACTTCCAGGGAAATCGGCACCGACTTTGCCAAATTCAAGAACCTAATGCTGATGGAAGAGTTCAAGAGTTGTGTGCGGCTGGACGTCCGTACGCATATAGCTGATCGTGGCGAGGAAGATGTGCACAAGGCTGCAGTGTTGGCAGACGATTATATAATATCACATCAATTTGCCAAGTATACGACGGATGTCAAGCCAAAACAAGTCAAACAGCCTGAGTCCATTGCTAGCAACTCCATCAAGAACAGCAGTACAAATGACAGAAAACCTACTACAAGTAAAGCTACTTGTTCCTACTGCAAACGAGAAGGCCATAAAATTGACGATTGCTGGAAACTGAAGAAGAGAAACGAAAAAGCTCCTTCAAAAGTCAGCGCTTGCACAGTACAGTGGTCGTCGAGGTATACTCCCTCATCATCAAGTCATATCAAGAATACCTCGACACCACCTGTTTCAAATGTATTGACTGTACAAGACTCTCCGAAAATGTCTCCACGGTGTTCCAATGACTCAACCAAGAGTTTTTCAAATACATCAAGCCGATGTTCCAATGACTCAAACAAGAGTTTTTCAAATACATCAAGCCGATGTTCCAATGACTCAAACAAGAGTTTTTCAAATACATCAAGCCGATGTTCCAATGACTCAAACAAGAGTTTACCTAATACATCACCCCGATGTTCCAATGACTCTAACCAGAGTTCCAATAATACATCATCCCGATGTTCCCATGACTCTATCAAGAGTTCCCATAAGACATCACCCCGATGTTCCAATGACTCTATCCAGAGTTCCCATAATACATCATTCCGATGTTCCCATGACTCCATCAAGAGTTCCCATAAGACATCACCCCGATGTTCCAATGACTCCATCAAGAGTTCTCCAAATACATCCACAAGATGTTCTACTGACTCAAGAAAGAGTTTCTCCACTGCGTCTCCTAGAGATGTCAATGACTCCAGCGAGAGTTCGACCCAAGTCCAGTCTGCATCAACCAAAATTGATGTTTTATTAGAGGATTTTAAGCCTTTCATTTCGGAAGGATTCGTATCACTACCCGGTGATTCTACAAGTCTACGACCTATCACCATTTTGAGAGACACAGGTGCCTCACAATCGCTACTTTTAGAGGGTATCTTGCCCTTGTCAAAATCATCATCGACTGGGAAGAGCATCCTGTTAAGAGGCGTAGAGCTTGGATGTATAGATGTGCCTCTACATCTAATCGACATAAAGTCAAATCTTATTACTGGACCGGTTGTTGTAGGTGTCCGACCAACATTACCATTGGAAGGCATCTCATTGCTGTTAGGCAATGACTTAGCAGGTGGAAAGGTGATAGCCGAACCCATCGTCACTCAAACACCCGACTTATCTGCCACACCCGAGGAAGACCTAGAGTTATATCCAGCGTGTGCAGTAACAAGGGCAATGAGATTGAAAGCATCTCAAGAAGAGAACGTCATCAAAGCCAACAGTAACCACGATGATGTGGACTTGAGCACCACATTCTTTGCTTCTCTTGAAGAAGAACCAACGCCAAATTCTGAAAAGCCGGCATCAACTCGAAAACAGTTGATTGAGGACCAAAAGAAGGATCCAGAGCTCGCCAAACTCCGAGAAACCGCAATGACATCACAAGAGGCAGAGCTAGCATCAACGTGCTACTACATCCAAGATGATATGCTCTTCAGGAAATGGAAACCTCCAGACGCATCCAACGAAGAAGAATGGAGAATATGCCATCAAATCGTGTTACCAGAAAGATACCGAGCGTACATCATGAATCTGGCTCATGACACACCAATGTCAGGTCATCTCGGCATCCACAAGACATACCACAAGATTATGTCACACTTCTTCTGGCCACGTTTGAAGAAAGATGTCATCCAGTACTGCCGATCCTGTCATGTCTGTCAGATGGTTGGCAAGCCAAATCAAAAGATCCCTGTTGCTCCTCTGAAGCCGATTCCAGCCTTTGATGAACCTTTCAGCAGAGTACTTATTGACTGTGTTGGTCCTCTCCCAAGGACAAAAGCTGGCAACCAATACCTGTTGACCATTATGTGTGCTTCAACTCGTTTTCCTGAGGCTATTCCTCTAAGGAACATAAAAGCATCAAACATTGTAAAGGCCTTAATCAAGTTCTTTACTCTATTTGGTCTACCAAAGTCCATCCAATCGGACCAAGGAACGAATTTCACGGCCAATCTTTTCAAGCAAGTCATGACTCAGTTGGGCATCAAACACTGCATGTCGAGTGCGTATCATGCCGAGTCGCAAGGCGCTCTTGAGCGATTCCATCAGACTCTCAAGAACATGATCCGAACCTATTGCTTTGAGCACGAAAAAGACTGGGACGAAGGAATCCACATGCTACTGTTTGCAACCCGTGAATCCGTCCAGGAATCGTTGGGATTCAGCCCTTTTGACTTAGTCTTTGGCCATTCGGTGCGCGGTCCCTTGAAATGTATAAAAGAGACTTTGTTGTCACCAACAGCCACTGAAGGACTTTTAGACTATGTAATTAAGTTTAAAACTAGACTTTATGATGCTTGTGTTCTGGCCAAAAATAACTTACAAAACACCCAATCCAGCATGAAACGCTGGTATGATAGAAAGGCCCGTGTTAGAGAATTTTCTCCCGGGGATAAGGTGCTTGTATTTTTGCCCATACCAGGTCAACCTTTGCAAGCCAGATATTTTGGTCCCTATGAAATTGAGACCAAAATTAGTGACCTCAATTATACAATCAAAACCCCTGACCGTAGGAAAAAGACTCAGTTATGTCATATAAACATGCTGAAGCCTTATGTATCTCGGCCAGATCACTCAGATAAGAGTAATTGTGTTTTAAATACAGTCAAAAGTTGTTCAAATAGCCATGTTTCTCCTATTGATGATGATATTGTAAAGGAGAAATTTGGACAATACAAAATCCCTAATTCTTTTGTATTACAGAATTTGGATGTAAAACTGTCTCATCTGTCTTCGACAGAAAGGCCAGTTATCATGAAACTCATTAATGAATTTAATGACATTTTTTCTGATGTACCAAAACAGACTAATGTTATAATGCATGATGTAGATGTTGGCGAGGCTACTCCAGTCAAGCAGCATCTTTACAGGGTCAACCCTGAAAAACTTGCCATACTTAGGTCAGAAATCAAGTATATGCTTGAAAATGACCTCATTGAACCAAGTTCCAGTAGTTGGAGCTCCCCATGTGTCTTGATACCTAAACAGGACAAGACTTATCGTTTTTGTACAGACTACCGTAAGGTAAATGCTGTAACAAAGACCGATTCGTTTCCTATCCCTAGGATAGACGATCTCATAGATCGTATTGGTGACGCTAAGTACATCACCAAAATAGACCTACTTTCAGGTTATTGGCAGGTTCCCCTGACTGATAGGGCAAAGGAAATCTCCGCCTTTGTCACCCCTGATGGTTTGTACCAATACAAAGTGATGCCATTTGGCATGAAGAATGCTCCTGCCACTTTCCAGAGAATGATAAATGCCCTGCTTGCTGACATGGAGAATTGCCACGCATACATAGACGATGTAGTAATTTTTAGCCAAGATTTTTCTAGCCATTGTAAACAACTGCATTGTCTTTTTACTAAACTGTTACATGCAAAAATTACTGTAAACCTGAGTAAGAGTGATTTTTGCCAGGCTTCAATCCAATACTTAGGCCATATTGTAGGACAAGGCCAGGTGAAACCTGTAATGGCCAAAGTAGAAGCTATCCAAGCTTTCCCTATCCCTGCTGATCGGAAACAACTCCGAAGATTTTTGGGAATGTCTGGATATTATAGAAAATTTTGCGAAAATTTTTCTGTCATTGCCAGTCCTTTAACAAACCTCCTGAGAAAGAACGTCCGATTTACTTGGACGGATGAATGTCAGAAAGCCTTTAACCAGATCAAGCAGATATTATCTAGCTCTCCCATTTTGATGGCTCCTGACTTCGGAAAACCTTTTAGGTTAGCTATTGACGCCAGTGACACAGGTGTTGGGTCAGTCCTTTACCAAGAAGATAATTTCCAAGTAGAGCACCCTATTTGTTTCTTTTCCAAGAAATTTACTAGACATCAAAGAAATTATTCTACTGTGGAAAAAGAATGTCTTGGGTTGATTCTTTCTATACAACACTTTGATTTTTATATCAGTGGGTCCAGATGGCCACTGGTTGTATTTACTGACCATAATCCCCTTACATTTATCCACAAAATGTCTGGCAAGAACCAACGACTTCTCAGGTGGAGTTTATTTTTACAAGAGTACAACCTAGATCTTAAACACATAAAAGGCAGCGAAAATGTTATCGCCGATGCCTTATCTAGAGTGTAAAAAGTATTTTGATGTATATTTTATATATATATATCATGATAAATACATTCTGTAATGTAAATATTTTTTGTAATTCTAAAAAGATTTCCATTTCGTGGAAATGTAAACTTTTTATTTTTAGGGGGGAGGTGTTACGTATCTAGGCGTTGTTTTTTTTTTTCTTTTCTTTCTTTGACCTGTTGCGGTCGAGAGACGGGGAGGTTGTCTGCCCCTTGTGTAATAAGTTTTTTTTTTATTCGTCAAGCCACACAGACAGTGACCGGTCCTTGACCTGTGTGTGTACCTCTGGTTGAAAGGAGGGTGTTTTTTTTTTTTTCTTTCTGTCTCTTTGAAGAGCGTTCTAGATCTGGGAAATTGATGACGTATTTGTTTCGAGAAATTCCTAGATTTGTCTTGAAATCGACGCGCGGTATATTATATAAAGACCGCCCGCGTGACGTTGACAGACAGACATACGGAGACAGCCGTGAGACAGAATAGCGGAGACATTGCGTGACCCGTGCGTGGTATACCATTTGATCGTGTAAGTTAATATTTTTTTGTAAGGCCTTGCTTGCTTGTATTTGTAATTACATTTTCAAACTCTTGTATTGTAATATTTTTACATGCCATTTTTGTAAAAGGGTTTTGGTCAACACATCAATTCTGTATTGAGTAAATGTTTATTTTTCTTTCTTGTAACTTTATATTTGATTAAACATTAAGTTGATAGTTTACCTTCCGATTTCTTGTGTCATTTTTTTTTTTGTTATTCATTGTAAGTCTTTAATTAAATTCAGACTTAAGATAAGTGACACAACTCCTTTTCTATTGTCACGTTCCCCTAGGCAAGCCATTTAAAAGTAGAATTTAATTCGTAATACGTGACAA